>BJCM01269059.1:0-14848 GCA_018326385.1 Flaveria bidentis
ATAATCTTCGTACCTTTATCATGAACGAAGCTCATCAAACTTGTTATTCTATTCATCCTGGTTCCGATAAGATGTACATGGACCTACGTGGTCCATATTGGTGGCCTGGAATAAAGAAAGATATAGCGACTTATGTAGCTAAGTGCCTTATGTGTACGAAGGTTAAGGCCGAACATCAACGTCCAAGTGGGTTACTTGAGAAACACGAGATCCCTATGTGGAAGTGGGAACACATATCCATGGACTTCATAACTAAGCTACCCCAAACCTCTCGAGGACATGATAGCATATGGGTGATCGTTGACCGATTGACCAAATCGGCACATTTTATACCCATACGTGACACTTACAAGACATCAAGGTTAGCTCGTATATACGTTGATGAGATTGTAAGTATTCATGGGGTACCTCTGCACATCATATCTGACCGAAATGCTCGTTTCACTTTGCATTTTTGGTCGTCTATTCAAGAACTCTTGGGTACTCAATTGGACCTAAGCACGGCTTACCATCCTCAAACCGATGGTCAAACTGAGCGAACGATCCAAACCTTGGAGGATTTGTTACGCCTGTGTGTTCTTGACTTTGGTGGTGATTGGGATACGCATCTACCGCTCGCAGAATTTTCGTATAACAATAGTTATCACTCGAGTATCAAGATGGCACCGTTTGAATCACTTTATGGTCGTAAATGTCGTTCACCGATCTGTTGGACTGACATTGGTGAACACTTCATCACTGGCCCTGAACTTATACAAGAGACGACCGATAAAGTTTCTATTATCCGCAAGAACCTTGAAGTGGCGATAAGTCGTCAAAAGAGCTATGCTGACAAGCGACGTAAGCCATTGGAATTCCAAGTTGGGGAGATGGTTCTTCTAAAGGTCTCACCGTGGAAAGGTGTTGTTCGCTTTGGAAAGAAGGGCAAATTGGCTCCAAGATTTGTAGGACCTTTCAAAATCCTGAAAAGGATTGGGAAAGTGGCTTATAAACTGGAGTTACCTTCCGACCTTAGTGGAGTTCACCCTGTATTTCACGTCTCAAATTTGAGAAAGTGTTTGGCTGATGAAAGTCTGCATGTTCCATTGGAAGAAATTCAGATCATGGACCGCGTAATGAAGAAAACTAGAACCACAACAACACCAATCGTCAAGGTTTGTTGGGAGAATAAACGTAGCGCTGAATTTACTTGGGAACGTGAGGAGCACATGAAAAAAAAATACCCGTTCTTATTTGTATTGTTTCATTTCTCTTAATTTCGGGACGAAATTCTTTTAAGTTGGGGAGACTGTAACATCTCGTATTTTCGGTTATTAAAAGTTAATTTTGTTTATTCTTATAAGGGTCATTGTTTTCAATCTTGAAATTCATGGGTTATTTATGCATATTTGTCATTAAATTTTAATATATGAAAGTTAATAAATAAAATATTAAATCGAACAATAATAATAATTATGAGAATAATAATAATAATAATAATAATAATAATATAAATGACAAGTTATAAAAGTTAACAAGTTAGTTTAATGTTAAACTTAAAGCTAATAAAGGGGGCTTATCTGTTAATTTGGAAACTTAAAATAGAAGTTTTAAACGTAAAATGTCAGCTATTAAACAAAAGGGACCAAAGTTGTAAATTTATAAAAACTCAAACTTTTTTTTTGCCCCCTCTCTCTCGCGTTTTTCCGGCGGCCGGCCGGCACAGCTCCAGCGCGGCGCCGGTGAACTCCAAGACACGAGAGAATTTCACGTTTTCGACCCAATTTAATGCCAAACGACTCGGGAATACATTTAGAACTCGAACCCACGTTCTATTGGACCATAAACGCTCAGATTTAATGGGTTCAAATCGAAATCAATGTTTCGATCGGTTTAAGACCGATCAACGCCAACCTTAAGTCAAACAATCAAATTAAACGTACAAAAACGTTTGGGTAATCATTGTCAAGCTTAATGTTTGGTTTAATTCGAGTTAATCATCCATTAACACACCTAACCATAACCACGACTTTCGAATTAAAATCAAAGCTCAACCGGCACCTTAACGTACAAATCAGGGCTATATAATAGAGGGCTAATGTTCCATTTGATCCCTTTAAACTCATCACTCACTCAATTGTTTGAAATCACCACGAAAAGATCATCATCTAAACCCCTATTCGTCGCGCAAAGAACCGAAGTAAAATAGAGAATAAACACATAAATTTGGTTGAAATCAAGTATCATATACCATTCAACTCGATTACCCTTGGGGATCAAAAGCCCTAAGGTTAATCGAGTTGAAACTCTCGCTTCATTGCTCAATTTTGGTTCGGGTGATTTAGGGTTTATATGAATTTGAGGGAAACCTTTAGTTTGTGTTTAAAAGATATTAAAACCAAGATGTACCGCGACTGAAGCCTTGGTTCAGTGGTTAGAGCATCACCCCCACATACATGAGGTCCCAGGTTCGAACCCGGGCACCCTCATGTAGTTTTTTTAAAGCCTTTTTGGCCTTAAATTAAATATAAAAAATTTATAAAAATGACTTTATTAAACCCCAAATATTTTTAAAAGTCATCTAAATATGTCTTATAAATTTATTATCATAAGACATTTTAACATTTTATTTTAATGTTTTTGTTTACAAATGTTATAATTAAATATATTTATAAAAAAATAAATTTATATAAAATTGTGAGTTAAATAAATCTATATTAGACCGTACGTTTTTTTTTCTTTCTACTAAGGATTTATCATGATGATAATAAATTAAATATATACATTTTTTAATAAAAAACACAAGTTAATTACAAAGGATTTAATTTCTTTTAAATAAGTTCTATAAAGTTCATAGAATAATATATTTTTATAAGAATTTACCAACTTTATGAAAAACCCCCAAATTCTAATATCCTAGTTCCTGTTAACTCGTTAATCTTATTATCAACCTAAAACTTGTAATATTTATATATTTAGGTGTCTTGTGGCGTTTTATCTTGGAACGACATATATTATTCTTATTGATCTTCATTATATACTTATTTGACATGTGAGTTTTCCTTGCCCCTTTTTATCTTTTTACGCTATTTTGGGGTGAAACATGATTACTTATACATAATACACTTATACTCATTTGAGACTTGTAAATCACTTGCAATTCATCTTTATATTTTGTCATGGTTATTTGTGTGCTGTAAGTGATTATATGAGATACATAGTTTGTTTACAATCATTAACTATTGCTAGCCTGGCGACGTATTAGATCTTTGGGCCTGACAAGCCTATTTGGTGCTAAAGCCGAGGTATATTGCCGGCTCTCGGCTCCTGATGACGTATGTTTGTTCATCATGGGAACCAAATACACTTAACCAATCTTATATACTTGTAATCAAGTCGAGGTTTGGTTGTAACGATATGTGTTCTATAACCTTACTAACTTATGACCTATTCTATAACCTTACTAACTTATGACCTATGACATGAATTGATACTTGTAACTTTATCATATTATGTATGAAAACCTTGAAAACTCACAAACTATTTATAGTTGACCTTTTATTTTTATCATGTTTCAGGTAACCCCCAAGTTTAAAATGGTCTTTTGAAGCTTGTAATAAAACTAGGACGTGGACCTAGTTAAATAAATAAAATATTATGTTATGTTTAGATTTACGTTTGAACTTATTTCATGTTTGAGACTTATGTTTGTATTTCCTTTTGAAACTTATAATTTTTATTATTTACATTTAAATATAGCATTATGGGGTTGTGAACAATCTTAACCCTAACATCTCGACGTTTCCGCCGTCAAGGTTGGGGTGTGACAGTAATGTTCAGTCGGTTCGGGTTGTATCAGTTCGGTCACGGGTAACACACACAAGCAGACACACGTATTAGATCTTATGTAGATCCAAGTACTAGAAGTAGTCGCCATTGCCGATGATATTTGTGTAAAGATCCTATTGTTATAAGGGAAAGTATTTGTTAAATATTTGTAGTCCTAAATGGTTTGTTGATAATTGTAAAACGTTATGTTGATTTGATTTTGGAATAATATTTGCATGTTGATAGCGTTGACTTTAATCTTTATGGTCAAGCAATGACAATTGTGTTGATGTTACCTTATCATCACACGACATACGAGAAGGAATTCACACACTCAGCAACTTCAATCGCATAACAGGACCAGACGCCCAACTCAACACTTCATTCGCACGAATCAACCCTCATTCGTACGAATCAGCTTCATTCGTACGATCGAACCTTCATTCACACGACTGGCATTCAGTCGTACCACACATCACTCAATCGCACGACTCAACCTCCATACGCACAAATCAACCTTCATTCGTACGAATCAGCTTCATTCGTTCGACTGAACCTTCATTCATACGATTGGCATTCAGTCGTGCGATACACGCACAATCGCACACATCATTCATCCGCATTGACTCGAACGCACGCATTCATTCGATCGCACGACTCAGTCGCACGACATACCCAGTCGTACAACTCAGTCGCCCGAATGACACAGTCGCATGACTCAGTCGCACGACTCACTCAGTCGCACGGCTTAGTCGCATGACAGACCCAGTCGCTTGAACTGCAGGTTCGCGACTGCAGAAGTGCAGAGCAGCCTTCGGCTGTCCCGAGGCGAGTTTTACACAACAAGAACTTCCATAAACACACCACAAACACACACAAACAAGAAGCACACGCAGAAAGACATCACACACACCAACACGACCTCTTATGTTCGGGTTGAACCCGAACACCCGAAACCCTAGAAATGGATAGCAGTAAAACAAGCAAGCAAGGGACAACCAAGGTCGTCTACCTGCAATGATGGAGTAAACTAGGTCGTAGATGAAGTCTAGACGACAAAAACGAGACGGAACGGGGCGATTTTGGTGCAAAGAAGAATATGTAAGGTGAAGAAGAATGAAGAAAAAGAAGTGAAGAAGATGAAGTTAGGGCTGGAAAAATGGGGTTTATGTACCCAGCCCAAGTTTGCAAAAATATCAATTTTAGTCCCTGCACTTAGCCCCCGAGTTCCCAAAGTTTGCTTCGGTTGAAAACGACTTTAAAAGTGTTTGTTTTATTAATGTTAAAAATGTATTTAATGATAATTGGCACTTAAAATGGTTTTATTAATGACAATGGTTATATATAAAAATGATATACTTAGTGATAATAATAATGAAATTTGTAAAAGTTTTAAGCATAGCACACGCTCACGAAGGAAACACAAGCACAAAGATGGTAACGACAGTATGATATCCACACAAGGAGTTAATAAAGATGAGGAATGAACGATCTAAGAAAAATTAACGGAAAGTCGCGTTAATTGACGGACCTTAAGGTGACGGATGTCACATTAGCTTTTAACTTTCTTTGTTATTTAATTTTTGTTTAGATTGGAAGTTTTAAACCCTAGATGGCTTATGGCTAGATTACACTTATTTTCATTGAGTTTAGTATCTAGATTTGTGTTTAGTTTTTGTTATTTTGTTTGATTGAATTTATTATCAAGATTTGTGTTTAGTATATAAATTTAAACCCTAAAACCTTTTTTGTGTTTTTTTAATGATCAATACTTTAATAGTAGTTAATTGTAGTTAAACTTGTTGGTTGATTTGTCACTCATTTGGGTATTTAGAAATCGAGGATGTAGTTATTTTGTTTGATAGATTGGGTATTTCACTATAATAGTTCTTTAGTTCATTAAAATTCATTATATGTGTGATACATTTAATATTTTAAGAACATAAACCGCTTTGTTGTGAAAAGAAAACCATCGAATATTTTTCTTTGTGAAAACCCTAACTTGTGAGGATTGGTGTTTTTTAAGAGCCTAAAGTCAATTTTGAATTCTTGAAAGGTTAGTGTTAAATGGTTTATTCAAAGCAATCCCTTTAATGTTTTTATTGTTAGACTTTGACTTATTTTACTTATTTGTTAGTTAATTTGTTTGTTGATTTTGGTATTTAGAAATCTAGAGTATAGTTAATTTGTTTGTTAATTTGCGTATTTAGAAATTTAGAATCTATAATTTTTTTGTTGATTTGGGTATTTAAAAATCTAGAATCTAGTTAATTTGTTTGTTATAATTTGGGTATTTCACTATATTAGTTATTAGTTCACCACAATTCATAATATGTGTGATACATTTAACGTTTAGGAACATGGACCACTTTGTTGTAAAACACCAACGAATGTTGCTTCTTCATCATATAGGTGATGAATATGTAAACGAGTCGCGCATTTGTTACATTGAGAGCTTTTTGCAAAAGCGAATAACCGAAAAATAATGACACCGTAGGAAAAAATCTTGGTTCCACCATCGTGTAACCAAACAAGTAGAGCATTTGTATCGCAAGATTTATAGTGTAATTCATTATCATTCTCATATAGCAACACAATTATAAACTTTGCTATTAAGATGAGTTGAGATATATTTGTACAATACGTCTTGAAAATTTAAACTCTTCTTTACTGAAAGTTGTATTTGAACTTGTATTTAAATTCTTAGGATTTGATTTTCACCTCTTTAATTTCGATTTAACAAATGTGTAAAATGAAAAAAAAGGTATATGCATCCATACAAGTCAAGCATTTAATTTTCAAGATTTATGGTGTAATTAGGTATAGCTATTTTATGCCTTTACCGGTTACTAAAAACTATTTTATAATATCAGAGATACGTTAAATTTTATATATTACAACACTTAAATTTAGAAAGTATTCTAATTAACTTTCTCATGTTTCATAGTTTTTATGTTTCAATTAAAAAAAAATTATTATTTTTTTCATGTTGATATGGAGTGATAACATGAATTTTAGATAATTTTTATTATTTTATATAATTAATAAGTTTTTTTATTTTAATATAATTATATATATAAAAAATTGGACCCATTTCTTCTCTACTATATTCTTCTTGGCGTAAAAAAAATGATGATAACTCGATTTATTATTGATTTCATTTAAAAATACTTTGTTGAAATTAATTATTATTTTAAATAAATCTGATATAAAATTGTAGAATATTAAAACCCGTAGAGTAGCAACATGCAACTTGGTTGGAAACGGTGTGAGTACCTATGTGATTTTTCGCCGTAGGCACCGCCAACGTGACCCCCATTTTATAACAACAGAAAATACAAATAAATAATAATAACAAAAACAAATAATAATAATAATATTAAACCAAACGTCATTGTCCCTCCCCCTTACACACAGTCACAGACAGCTTTTCCTCACTCGTTTATTCAATTCAAGACACAATATTCCAACAATAATATTTTAAAACAATAATCAAAATTCATCAACCTTTTAAAATCTCTCTAAAACGTGCATCCTAAATATTTGATACATTTAAAAAAATATTAAAATAATTATTAATTTCTCCTTTTTAGCTGTATATATGAACCTACCCTGTTCCTTCGCCCCCTTCTTCTTCGTCTACGCCTAATTTCTTGACCTTAATTCCTTCTTTTATTTTCACTTTTCATCGGAGCTCCGAGCTCGGATTCTCTATTTCCGGCTCTCCAGGTGACAATTTTTCACAATTTCTCTTCAATTTTTACAAAGATTTGTGATTTTGTGCTTGTTGGTTGTTTTGATTCGTTCTGTGTTCTTGTTTCCACCGATTTTGGTGTTCTGATTTTGGGAAATTTTTACGAAATTCAAGATTTTGTTTATGGGTTTCAAGCTTCATGATCTGATATAGATCGCCGGAAAATTTTTATTTTATTTTATCTCCGGTGATGTTTTGATAGATCTTGTGTGTGTTTATTTGTATGTATGTGTGTTAATTATCGATTTGTTTCAACGGATCTTCGTTGTCTTCTATCTTTAAATAATAATAATAATATTATTTTAAATTACTTTGACCAGATTTCGATCTACTAACAATCGACCGCTGTCGATTTCAGATCTTGTGTAACGTATAAGAAACAACATGATTTTGAATCGTTCAAAGCTGTTTTCTTTGTTATTACAGATCTATTGTTGTATTTTCTTAAAGATTTACACTTTTTAATATTATTCTTATGTGTTTGATTTCTACAGGTCTTGTTTACAGCAAACAGAAGAACGAAAATGAACCACTGTGGGGTCCAACAAAGCAGTAACTTTTCGTCTTTTGGTAATGGAGAGCCGGTGGTTTGTCCGAAGCCTGTTAGACCCTTCAGATTTCACATGTGGTTCGTACCAACAATCGTTTTTTATTTTGATTATGAATTAAAGTTTGAATCTTTGAATTAACTTCGATTTCGTGTTCAATTTTGCAGCTATCAACAGGATCCATTAGAATCGAAATCAGGCCCTGATCTTCTCGACATCATCCTCACAAAGGTACTGTCAATTTGGAGCATATTACATCAAATTCAACAATCAAAATCAACAATCAAAATCAACAATCAATAATCAACAATTAACATCGTGTGAATCGATTATTGCAACAGGGTGGTGGTTATGGTGCACCGGAGCAAATAATTACACCAACACCGTCGTCGCCCCCATTTTTCTGTGGGTCGCCGCCGAGCAGAGTCTCTAATCCACTAATTCAAGACGCTCGATTTGGGGACGACAACATCTCTCCAATTTCACCACTGTCAATGATCCCAAACCCTAATTCCGTCATACCATCGTCATCTTCATCTCCGTCGCCGTCACCGTCGTCGTCTACCCGGAAAACAGGGTACCTCCGGCCAAACTACGGCAGCAAACCGTTGGTGAGAATTGAGGGGTTTAACTGTCTTGATAGGGATAATCGTCGCCATTGTAGTATTCCTGCTTTGGCTTGAAGCAATTGGAAGACGAAATTAGGGTTGTTGAAGGGGAATTTTGAACATCTTGAAGAAGATATATCCACATCTGACTCCATGAATGTAAATAGGTTGAAGATGAAGAAGAAAGATGGTGTTTGTATGTATTTAGAGAGTTATTAACAAAATAATAATGGTTAGGAGTTTAAGATATTATTATTATTACGATATTACTTACCCTTCTGGTGATATTTGTAAGTATAAACAATCAAAGGGAGGTGATTTTCCAAAGGAAATATTTGTATAAAAATTTGTTAATTAGCAGTATTACTTAGTAGTGTTGTATATATGTGCACTTTATAATATCCAAATATTATTTTAATGTTCATTAATATTACTAAACAATGACTACCTGATACATCATCTAATTTAGGTTTTAAACTTACATATCGTTGTAAAAATCGCTAAGCGTTAGTCGGGCGGTGAGGTGAAGACTATGGATTAATCGGGATTAATCAGTTTCAAGATTTTATATGTAGTTTTAATAAATTATATATATAGTTAGGATTATTATACTTCAAACATAATTAACTAAACATAAAGATAACAATCAAGTGTTTTAAAGTTTAAAGATCAAATATTTCAGCACATAAAAAGTTAAAACATAGTTAGTTCTAATACTTCAAAGTTCGAATAGTTTAATATATATATAATACTAATATATCACAAATCACAATAATATATCACAAATCACAATAATATATCACAAATCACAATAATATTTCACAATAATACTAATATATCACAAGAAGGGGATCGTCGGAGCAAGGGGGTTCACCGGAGCTGAGTTTAGGTGTGATGCGATGGTGGAGCAAGGGAGGAGGTGAGTTAGGTTAAATGTGTTTCCCTCTTTTGAATCAAATCTAAATAAGCAAACAATTAAGGTTGACCGACTTTGACCGTAACCACTGCCTAGGCCCGATTACACCGATTACCATCGATTTTCTTCGATTACATCGATTACCACTGATTTTCACCGATTAGCGCCTAGTAGCTCCGACTAGCCATAATCGACAAGGCTAGGGACCGACTACCGATTAATCCTCGCCTAGTCGGCCGCCTAGTCCGCCTTTTACCTATCTAACTTACATATCTATCCATTATAGGTTAGAGGTAAGATAGTTTGTGTTGAAAAAAAATTGAAATTGAGAACAAGTAAAAGTATGTTCGAATATCGTGTTGATTTTTCGGTTTGATATTTGTTGGTACCGTGACCATTGAAAGTTCCAAAAATCAAGCGTAGCAGAATCGATACATAAAAGAACTAAATAACAGTATTAGTATTAATGGTGTATAGTTGATAGTACTAGTACATGATAACACATCCTTAAAGTACTAGTACATGATAACACATTCTTACTATTCCTTACTATTGGACTTAAATCTCTAATTACTTGAACATAAACAAAATTCTTTTATAAGTTTTTGTTTGTTACACTATAACATTTGTTATTTTCTGAAGGACGACTCAAACAATCATTTACTAATTATTAATTTGATTATGTATTATTAGTTGTATTTCATGTTTTATAGGTTGTATATTTTTATTTTCTTTATTATTTTTCTTTTAACTTTTAACACTAATAGTTTTTATCTTTTATATTTAACACTAATATACTTTTTATTTTTAACTTTGGTCTTATATACTTTTAATCTATTGCAAATTTTTTGTTTTACATTTCAATTTTAAAATTTTCGAGTTAACATGTCGCAATATGCGTATGTGGTTCACAGTTTTTACCTCATTTTTTATGTTTATCAGTCGCTTCGTGTTTTACGTTTTGATCTAATTTTTGCACGGTAACACGCCGCAACGAGCGTCCATGGTTCAACATTTTTACGCCTATGTTTTCTTTTTATTATCATTATTCCTTTTATTTTGTGGGCTTTTTCAATGTTGGTAATAGCTAGCGATGATGTGACATTAATGTTGGTTAGCACGGTTTTATGTTCCACCGCAACACGGTGGGACCTAATACTAGTTTATCCTAAATTATATCAACTTAATCTGTATCATGTAATAATTTATATCCTGATCCTCTTCAAAAAGTTTTTGAGTCTTTGAACTCTTATGACTTTGTTAACAACCCAAGTAGGCTTATAACCATTGTTTCTAATATATTATTATTAGTATTATTGCACTTTAAAATATTAAAATCAGAGTCGCATGGTCAAAAGGTGGTTTGACCATTTGATGAGGCGTGTTTTTTAGTTTTTATCACGCCAAAAGGAATTATTCTTGGCCTGCAACTATTCTTGATTTCTTGGTTCATTTTTTTACGCTTAGCTGGCTCTTAATCGTTATTCTAGTCAGTACTTTGTGTTGGTCCACTGTACAATTCATCTGCAACAACGTACAAGACATCATAAGAAAATATTTGAGCATCTTTTGTTTGGGAACTCAAAAGTCTACAAATTTGTTTGACATATTTCTAAACCTTTAAAAAAATTATTATTAAACAGTCCACATCATCCTACAGATAAATTTATATTTCCAAATCATTATTTGTATTATTTCTTATAGTCAATTTAGTTATTTTGAAAACTAAATTAGGAACTATTTGATAGTCTCGTAACAACAAGCAGATATGCAACCAAAATGATAGATATTTAAAATATCTATCATTTACATGTATAAATATAATTAAAATATAGTTAAATCCGGTCCAACCGGTCCGACCACCAAACCAGTAAGCCGTCCGGTTCTGAAAACATTATTCTATACTTGTAAGTATCGATTTAAACCAACATCACATTCATGAAGGGTGATTATCAATAATAATAGGTTACAAGCCATGGGCTGCATTAAAAGTAAATTTTATTTTTATCAACATGAATTTAATGATAGATATTATAATTTTTTCAGAGATTGTTAAACAAGTAAACATGATTCAAAAATGTTAAATGACACGAGAGTTTATATCTTATAACTGAAATCAATCAAAGGATATGTTCAACATAACTTAAGGTAGTTTTAGATAAAGAAAAGGTGTATGTCAAGAATTTATACATGCATGTCTCATAGATCCTTCACTTGAGTGTTCGTTATTTATAATCAGGTATTTTAACTTGTACTTTATGTGTAACATATCACTTCTATTACTAGTTATATAGGTAAGAAAGGAGTTGTACACTTGGCTTTATAACACTATATCTGGATTTTATACATTCTAGATTCATTTGAGGTGAATCGATGTTCATGAAAACTTCGAACACATACAAATATATGTTACTAGGTTAGAACACATGTATTACATTGATGGATTAAATAAAACATATTTAAATCATTAGTTTTATGAATATTTTATTTTTTAAATGTTATTATCCATTGATGAAATAAAAATATAATGAATATTTAAAAGTTATAACACATAATAAATTAGAATTATTACTCTATATTTAATATTATCAATAAATTATTAAAATAACTACATTTATATTTTATCGTTTAGTAGTTTAGTTTACTTATTTACATTAATTATCATTTAATATGAGAGAGAAAAGAGACATAAATACAAAATATATTTTTTAAACATATTTTAGTTAAAAATGATAATCAAATTAATTGTTTTTATAAAATTTGTATTTATTATGAGAGAGAGAGACGGAAAAATGATTTTTTTGATATACTAAAATGATGACACATGTCATTTGATATTCTAAAATGATAACACATGTCTCAAGAAAATATTTTTTATTATAGGTTATAGATTTCTAGAGTGTCACTTGTGTTTTGTTCGTGTAAACTTGTTATCTATGATTCACGATTTTTATGACTCGACTACAACCTGGCATGGTTAATTCTGCCACAACTATGTTGACAACATATTATTATGATACGTGTGACTATGACATGATATACTCACGATACAGTTATGGTACTTTCTGTTCGCGCGGGTATTAAATGGTATATGATTCATTAAACAAGGTCAATTATGCGATAAAGTAGGTTACGTGACAGACTTAGAAACAATGAATCCTCTAGACTCTCAACTTATAACTGTTCATTATTATGAAGCACTAAACATTCTAGACAAGGTCTATTCATAATATGCATATATGGTAGCTGCACAATGGGGCACAAAACCATGCAATAAAGTGTTGTGGTGACATAGTTGCCTAATTAACTGTTCATCGAGGGTCTCTTTGTGACAATAAGGGTGATAATATAAACTTAGTGATATATATTCTGATATTTTAAAGACAAGTAAATACGTCATAATCTTCTTAACCATGAGTCAATGAAATCGATCAACGGATGAGTTTAACATAACTTATGGTCCGTTTTGGATTAAAAAAAATGTGTAGTCAAGAACTTATACACACCTCATGTCTGTAAGTACACATCCTTCATGACCATGAGTGTACATGTACATCACTTGTATAGGTAATAAAGGAGTTATACACTTGGTATTATACTATAGTGGGATACTAAACATTCTATGCACAATACTCGGGGTGTCTACAAAGTGTAACACATGACCATGCATAAAGTGTTTTATGATGACAAAAGTGTCTTATACAAACTATTACTAATAGCATTCACAGTGAAATGTTTAAAAATATGTGAGTGTGTTTGGTATATTATATGGAATGGTTTTGAGTGGTTGTGAGTGAAAAAAAAAATATTATTGTGGATTGATATATTTGAAAAATCATTGTTCAATGCTTATAAAATTTTTAAGATTTTTTTAAAGTGGTTGTGAGTGGAGGAGAAAAAAAAGTAATGATAAAAGTATAAAAAGTATTATTTAATTGAAAAAAGAAAGAAAATATAATGATTTTTATTATAATTATATAAATAAAGATAAAAAACTCATTGTGAATACTCTAATAAGCTATATCAGTGGCATCAAACGACCAAAAGAGAACGGATGATGGTTTGAGCTTGATTAGACAAATGATGGTGGGCAAATTATTTATTTTATCCATCATTAGAAATTGTTGTTTTTCTGAAAAACAAGGCTTTACAAACAACAGTATGATTTTGCTAAATTTGGAGGATAATTATGAGCTTTGTTGGTTTAATAAAAGAAACTTGATTTATAACTTTAGGAATTTCTCTTTTGGTAGTAAGGGGGAGGTTGATTTGTATTAAAATAAAGACGGTTATGGTGATGCGGAGATGGTCCAAAGAGGTAAGAACGATTTAAAGAGAAATTTAGGTTATTAATATAAACGTGAATAATCTTCTATTGTGTTTTGGTGATCATTATTTTCAGTTTCCGCATAAATTGAGACATCGAATGAGATAATCTAGGAAGTCTAGGTCAAGAGATGGTTTATTTGTTTCATTAAACTTGCATTAGTTAATTTAGTTATGTTTAACAACGAAGGAAAATATGTTTGTAACATATATTGTATTATGCATAATAAGTGTATATATGTTTTTTTCCTAATAAACTACTTCTCTTATTTTGTTAAGAATATAATTGAATATAAGACACACATATATATTAACGAGACAATAAGAGTGATCACTGTCCCGTGATGGAAATTATTACTCCCTTAAAGAGTTGTTAATAGTAATGGAAAACTCTAATTGAGATTGAGGGGCAGCCAAAGATATGCTTATTAACATTACGAAACTATTATACATCCATCGTTGTTATTTTTTTACTTTCAGTTTTTTTATTATTCTTACAAAGGTTGTTATTGTTAACAATACATAATTTATATTTTGTATTATTGTATTTATTTCACAGATTGTTATTTTAGGTAGTGATTTACCACATTAATAGGTCAATAGTCTATTGTAACAGTTGTTTAATCTTCTCCACAATTGATGCTTGTATTCTGTATATATTCCCTAGAGGTTAATGAGAAATATATCTTTTGAGCATTTCACTCTACAATTGATATGGTATCAAGAGCCTGAATCTACTCTCACGAGTCATCCTTTTTTTTTTTCATCCACTTACAAACCTGCAACCCTACTTCCTCAGCCACAACCCAACCATGGCTCTCAAACAAATCGTTCCTCTCACTGCCGGAACTCACTTCACAATCAAGCTCACCTCCAATAACTTCCCCTC
>BJCM01269061.1:0-17879 GCA_018326385.1 Flaveria bidentis
AGCTTGCGAGTAAATTGATACAGTATCTTTGCCGAAAACTCACTCTTTATAGCCGTCACTGTTTGATTGAATATTCTTTGTGTTCTTGCTTAGATTTCGTCTAATTTTTGTACGATTCCGCTGCGTATTATAACCTAATTGTTCAAACCAGATCGTCGATCCCCAACAATAACCAAATGTTAATTTTTTCTTTTAATAAAATCACTTTACGTTTATTTCTAATAAAACCATCACGTTGTAATATTTTTTATTGTTATGAATGTTTCTATGAGCATTAAAACTTTTTTACATGAAATTAATTAAATAAAAATCTTGATTACGCTTTTATGTGTTTCTTTAAGGATGCTTTAATGTATCAATATTAAAACTAGCTACTAATTTAATGAATTATTTTCTTCATAGTTTCTTCTCTTTCAAATTAAGTTTGAAAAATAATAACCACTAAATAGAGTAGTGTTAATGTACGAGGCTGTTTTGTTCAATTTTAAGCCCCAACCAACGGAAACAATATTGAATTAAAAGAATTTGAAAAACCCATCAATTTCGGTTATTTCACTTTCCCTTAATTAACATGTTAATGACGATTATCCGGCTCAATTGGTCAACTTATAGGGCTATAGATGCTTGCTTCTAATTCTGGTTTACTCCATTGTTCCTAACATATGTAAACAATGAGAATAAAAACATGGTGGGAGGCACTTGTAGAATGTAATAACGTGATTTTAGTTTTTTTTAAATCAAAATGTCTGTAGTATGCGAACCACATTTACAAACATCTACAGAAGAAGAGGTGGACCAAACCTCTGTAACAAGAAAAATGTATGTTTTTTAACATTTGCAGACTGCAAAAATCAACTGGTGGTGGTATACGGCGGTACTGGACGGTGGTGGTGATGGTAGATGGTGGGTGGGGGTGAACGGTGGGTCATGGGTGGTGGTGGTGGCGGACAGTGGGTGGTGGTGGTGGCGGACGGTGGGTGGAGGCGGACGGTGGTGGTGGAGGACGGCGGTGGTGGTGGTGGCGGACATGGGTAGTGGTGGGTGATGTTGCTTAATCATCTGCAGACTTTAGAAGACTTTAAAAGTGATTGTGTAAAGTCTACACCATACAAACGTCGCGCAAACATTTTTTAATGAAAAGTCTTTCAAAAAACAAATACTCTGCAGATCTTAACGTCTGTGTGTGGTCTACGTGGCGCAGACAAAAAAGGTCTTAAAGATCTTTTTTATAAAAACAAAAACCTCCTAAATGTAATTAAATTGTAGTTTATATACACTTCAAATACATTTTGAATACATAAGATTATTGAACCGTAGTGGAAGCGCTACTTTGTTGAAATATTATTAGTGGCATACCACTAAACTTACTTCTACATACCAAGACCAAAATGTCATGGGAGGTTTACTTGTTGAACTTTTGAATTGTTAAAATTATGAGTTAATCGGTTATGCCACACGCTAAAATGTAAAGCAAACAATCGCTTAATTTTTTTTATTTAGTTCATTCGCTCACATTTGGTAGTTGTTTTTTTGGGATCTAGCTACTTGCTAGAGTAAGGTTTTCTAACAAAATTATCGTTCATTCGGACATAGTTCTCTCAATTCGGTTATGTACCCCATCATAATAAATATTATATAAATTTCATATATATTCTATTTAACTCATTATTTTAAAATTTTGAACATTTATAAATAAAGCTAATAAGATTAAAACAATATTAAGACTTCAATAGTGTAAAAAGTATAAATGACTAATAAAATACTAAACACTTCAATGCCATCAGATGAAATACACCCTATTTTTTGTAACAAACTAATTTATTTATATGCACCTAGTGGTGCATATTTTGTTTTTTTTTATATATACTGGTTTGGGTATTATTGTATTAACCAAAGAGGTTAAAGTCAACATGGTCAATAACCAATGTTTCTAATAACTGGTTCATTTTCTATTCGGACGAATTTGATATCTCGAACAATCTAGGTTATGTAACTAGTTAGGTTGGTAATGGAACTGGTTTTTATCAAAAGTAAATTAAATCTTGAATAGATATAATAAGTTCAATAAACATGGTTTCGTTATTTAAAAACATTTCAAAAGTTGCTCTTTGACTTGTCCCACTTTCAAATATTCTTCATGTCGAAGGCTTTTTAAGTCTCGATATAAAAATTTTACACAACATTGCAATGTGCAATTTTTATGCATAATCATGTATAAATGCACATAGGTGTATTCACCTAATCGATTTATGTGATTTTAATATTTTCAAACTGAATTCGAATTAATTTATTTTCAAATAAGCACAAAGCGATTCGAATTCGAAATTCAATCTCACTTTTATTAGAATTAATTCAAATTGGGAAAAAATGAAGATTAAAAGATATATTATGTTAGTTTTGTTTATTTAAATTGGTTCAGTTGGAAATTTTCAAATAAGGTATATCATGCATTTATATAAAAAAATTAGGGTAGGGTTATTGTATAAAGGAAAGCAAAACTGAAATATGTGAGAAGTATTATTATCCATTAGATATTAGATCCAAATGTTGAAAAAATTCGATGTCATAATGATAAACAATTAAAACTTTAAATAATAGACAAAGAGTATTTTAGCCTTAATCATATTTTCAAGTTCCACTTTTTTAAATATGCTCATACAATATTATTTTTTTAAAATTACATCATAAAAACAAATGTTTTTATCTTTAAAACGACTATAAATTTGATAAATAAAAAATGAATTTATTCACATTATTTCAGCTCATTGTGTAATATTCAGTAGCTCATAGTTTGATACCAGGTCATTGTGTAACATTTATAAGATTATTGTGTCTAATGTTGACCATTTTGTTATGCATTGTATTTTTTTAAAAAATGATGATTTTTATATAACATAATGCTAAAAATGTAAGTTTTGTATGTTTTTTCAGTTCATTATGTAATCTTCGTCAAGTTGTTCATTATGTCTATTGCTAATAATTGAGTCTAGTGCTAGTCATTGTGTAGCTATTGTGTTTATCATTAATCATTATGTTTTTTAAAATGACGATTTTCAAATAAAACAATGCTGAAAATTTATTTATTTTATGTTTTTTAGTTTATTATGCAATCCTAACAAGGTCATTTTGTAATACTCGTCAAACAACTCATTGTGTCTATTGCTAATTATTGAGTCCAGTGTTGGTCATTGTGTTACCCATTGTGTGTAATGTTTATATTGTGTTATGCAATGTGTTATTAAAATGGTAATTTTCAAATAGCACAATGTTTAAAATGTATTTTTTAACGTTTTTTCTAGTTTATTGTGTACTCTTGATTAGATCATTGTGTAATCATCGTCAAGCAACTCATTATGTTGATTGCTGATAATTGAGTCTAGTGATGATCATTGTGTTATCAATTTTTCTAATGTTGACCATTGTCTTGTGCATAGTGATTTTAAAATGATGATTTTCGAATAACAAAATAATAAGAAATGTAAACTTTTATGTTTCAAGTTCATTACGTATTTCTAATTAGATTGAGTCTAGTGTTGGTCAATATGTTACCCATTGTGTCTAATATTGATTATTGTGTTATGTATTGTGTTTTTTAAAATGATGATTTTTAAATAACCCAATGCTAAAGACGTAATTTTCTTACATTTTTCAGTTCATTATGTAATAGTGATCATGTCAATGTATAATTCTCATCAATCAGCTCATTGTGTCGATTACTAATAATTGAGTATAGTGCTGGTCATTGTGTTACTAATTTTGTTTAATGTTGATCATTGTGTTATGCATTGTGTTTTCTAAAATGATGATTTTTGAATAACGCAATAATAAGAAATGTTAAATTTATGTTTCAAGTTTATTATGTATTTCTTATCAGGTCAAGTCTAGTATCGGTTATTGTGTTATCAATTTTGTCTATTTTCTTATGCATTGTGTTTTTTTAAATGATGATTTTCAAATAACATAATGATGAGAATAATTTTTTTTTATATTTTTCAGTTCATTATATAATCTTAATCATGTCATTGTGTAATGTTTGTCAAGTAGCTCATTGTGTCGATTGCTAATCGTCGAATCTAATGTTGATCATTGTGTTACCCGTTTTGTCTAATGTTGACCATTATGTTATGTATTGTGTTTTTTTAATAATAATATTTGAATAATACAATAATAAGAAATGTAAACTTTTTATGTTTTAAGTTCATTGTGTATTACAAATTAGATAATTGTGTAATCTTTATCAATTCAGAATATAACACAATAACCTGACAAAATTACACAATTAGTTAAAAAAAAATTCTTTCAATACTATACTTATTTTAAACATTTAAAATACTCATTTATATGGTGTAATTTCTTTAGAAAAACAATATAATATGTAAAAGTTATGAATATTTTAAAAAAAGATAGAACTTTGGAGTTACCAATTTTGCCCTCGAACTAATTTTGATTAAAAAAACATGCGTCAACATTTTAATCATTCTTACACTTTTTAGTTTTATAAGACTTTGTATTTGAACCTTTCTTAAATAATTAACGGAATATCATACGTAAAAAAATATAGGCTATAATACATTTATAAAAATTATCAAAAAAATATGTGTTATCTTGAATTAGTTTATCCAAATTAGTTTGGTTATAAATTTTTTAATGATAATGCATTTTTCGAAAACCAATTTGATTATTCGAATTCGGTTCGGTTTGAATTTCAAATTGTTCGAGTACAATTCAAATAGAGAAAAATCTTAAATGCATAAACTATAAATGCACAGAGATTGCATTGTTCTCAAACCCTAAAAGACGTTCCTATTCACACAAACCAAGTTTTTTTCTTGTTCATACTTTTCTTCAAATCCATCTTGTTCTTTTATCTTTTATTTAACTATTTTGATAGTTTACATATAAATAATGTAGTTTGTATAGAAGTTACCAAAATAATTAACAACGGATGAGGAGTTAAATGGATGTGATGAAAAGTATGAATAAAAAAAGACTTTAGTTTGAGTGAAAATGAATTTGAAAGGATTCAAGAATATTTGTGTATGATGGTTTGCATATTATGGATGATGGTTTGAATATTATGGATGATTATGCACTCAAAAAGTATTCAAAGTAATGTGTGTGCAAATTTTATATCTTTGAGCCTTTTTTATTATGGTTTTCTTGCACTTTTAGAGCTAGAGAATTAATGAAATCATACCAATACCCGATTGTTAAAAAGCACATTTCAAGCAACTATTATGAAACGACTCTTTTTGTGGGTAATGATAACAATCGGTTAATCACCGTTAAAAAACCAGTTTTATCAGCAACTTACGTTCCTTTAAATCACAACCAAAGTACAAACTGATGCCTAAGATTGGTTATAAACCGGTTACTTTAATAACTTTTTTTGGTTTTTGGTTAAAAAACAAGCCCGGTCTCATAAATTAACCCCGAGCAAGTCTTCTTCTTTTTCTTTCTCACAGGGTTCCCGCACTTTGACACTTCAACTTCTCAATTACCAAATATTTTTCATTTGCTTTTCAATGTTTACTTTCTTATTAGTTTTTGCTTTTCAGGTATTCAAAAAATAAAACCTTTTATTGGAATTACAACCGGTAATATTTATATTTTTCCTTTTTTTACTTTTGTTAGGTTATATGGCCATTTGAATCTTTTCTTCTAAAGGTTTACTTTTACTGAATGGTGTTAAAAACCAAAATCCAAAAAAAATGTAATTTGACCCGTATCTAAAAAAAATATCCGAATCCTTACTTGGATATTCGGATTGGATTTCTTATTAGGATTTCGGATTGAATTTCTGACATCAAAAATTTTAAATTCAAGTTATTCGAATATCCGATTAAACCGAATAAGAAGCCTATTGTGTTTGTAGTCCAATACCCATTACCTAACTACCTATTATCTATTATATTTTCAGCCTAATATCCAAGAATCTTGATATCTTCTAGTCTTCTTATCCTAAACAAGTACACAAGAATTTATTGTTGTTCTAAATGGGCATTCCGGTCTTCATGTTCCAAACAATTATCTATTATGTTAAATTTTATGTTCCAAACAATTATCTATTATGTTAAATTTGAAACTATGTTCAAGACTAATTTGTATTTTCTGGTATTATATGTTTTATTGAAATTATATACTAGTAAAATGTTAGGAACAAAAAGTTAGAAAGAAAAAAATTGAACCAAAAGTAAAAAAAATAAATTATGCAGTTATTTGGATTAATTCGGATTTCTCGGATTTATCCTAACCCGATTTGAATTAGATTAGGATAGAATCCGAACGGATGGAGTTATCCTCAATTTGAACGGATGGAGTTATCCTCAATTTGAATAAAATTGGTTGTGATAGAATCATAAAATTTTCAAATTTTAATAATCCAAACCAAATAAACTATTTTCCGATTCAATAACAGCCCTCGTTTTGTTTATGTTTTACGGTAGTGTTCTTAATTTTCATCACTCCAATCGATGGGGCTACTATGTAGGTTGGGCCATATTTTCCCTAGGCCCAATAAAATATATTTTGTACAAGGAATTAGGTAAAGTTACAATTATAAAGAGTTCAGTCAAATTGAGTTTGACTTGTCTTAGAGTTTTCACATAGTAAGTATACTTTTATATTATATGATATATTTATAAGTGTTTGTGAGTATAGGATATAAAAAAGTTACTGTTTAATCTGTATTTTTAAAAAAAACTGTTCAAAATCTATAATGATTTTAATATATTTTATGTGGTTGTGAGTGCAGAAAAGATAAAAAGTAATGATAAAGATATAAAAATATTATTTAATTAAAAAGTAAAGAGAATAATTAGTGATTTTTAATGTAATTATATGGATAAGTATGATAAATGGGTTGTGAATACTCTTATTCAACAGAGTTTAAGGTTGGTTTTTAAAGCTTGAGTTCGGACTCAAGTTTATTTAGATACGACTCGATTCAAAATTTTTACGAGTAAATTTTAACTAGCTCGCTAGGAACTTAAAAGTATGTACACTCCTACTCATTACTCAACCCACTTATTATATAGTCTAAACTCTTATTGTCAAAATCTTTTAAATACATACGCCATCAAGAAATAATACATACTCGTAAAAACATAAAACAATCAAATGAATCATTATGTAATAAATAGTCATAAACCATGTTTCTACGAAAAGAATATACGACTTCCATAATCGATGTTTAATGACATGCATATTAAAGTTCTTATGTCACTTATTACTTATAAAACTAATATATAAACGTAACATAACACAGGCAATGCACATATGTGTGATTGTATGTTAAAAGACTACAACTAAAAATATTTAAACAAAACTAGTATTAGGCCCCTGCGTTAGTAGTGTGAACATAAAACCAAGTCAAGTAACACCAATAACACACCATTGTTAATGACCACCAACATAAAAAAAAACTCGTATGAAAAAAAATATAAAAAATAAAACCAAACAAAAAGTAGACGTAAAAATGTTAAATTATGTAGGCGAAATGTAAAATATATAAAATAAAAAGTAAAACGATCTAAGACCAACATGTTGCGATGGGGGCGTTAAAAGGGGAAAAATTAAGTGTAAAATCGTTGAACCACACACTCACGTTGCGACGTGTTAACATCCAAACTTTAGACCTAAACTTCAAAGGAAAAAATTGTGAGATATGAATAGGATAGGGATCATAGTTAAAAGTAAAAAAAATATATTAAAAATAAATTATGAGATGTAAAAATATTAGATTAAAATAAAAAAGTTAAATATAAAAAAACAAAAAAACATAAAACGAGTACAACCCATTAAAACACATGTTACAACCCATAATGCATACCAATATTACAAATTAGTACATAGTAAATAACATATTATCTCATCATTTTGTAGCGGGTGATTGCTTTTATAAAATTGGAGTGAATTCAAATCCTTTTGAGTGAAAGTCGATAAATAGATTAAAAGGAAAAAAGCTTGCAGTTAAAAAGAACAAGATTGAAAGGATACATTGAAAATATCTTTGTGTTCCGTTGGGAGAGAAAACAGATACATTGCTTACATCATGGTTTAGTATCAAGTTATTATCCTTTTTAGATTGTTACCGAAGAAGTTCAATGCAATTCTTAAACGGAGCGTTTGGTTGTAAGAATGGAATGAAATGAAATGAAATTGAGAAACTAGTATAATCTTTAAATAAAATTATGTTTGAGTGAGTAATAAAATGTAAATCCAAGGGAATGTTTCACCTCAAATTCCCTTGGTTGTGGGATTTCAAAATTCTTCCACCTAGAGAGGGAATTTGAAATCCCACAACCAAGGGAATTTGAGGTGAAACATTCTCTCGGGTTTACATTTCATTACCTATTCAAACATAATTTTACTTAAAAATTATACTAGTTTCTCAATTTCATTCCATTCTTTCAACCAAACGCTCCCGAAGGCTTAAGAGCTAAATTCTTTTCGAGTGGGACTGAAAATAAGAAGAATATATCATCGGTTAAAAAGCTGTTTGGCAATTTCTGAATGATTAATTGTTGAACCAATAAGATGTCTGAACTATTAAGTGTTGAATTAATAAAATGCCTGAACCATTAAAAGCTAGTATATTGTTTAACTATTAAAATGCAAATGTCTAACCAATTCAAATAAAAGATCTTAACCATTCAGTATTAGTACAATGTTTAATTATTTAAAGACAAATATTTAAACCCTCTAGTATTGGTAGTTTATATGCTAATTTGACTTGACATCACTAGTTAAGTGAAAACGGAGATTTTATAAAAGTGTCAAAAATCTCTTTTGGTAAAGTTCATCGACTTTATTCATAGTAATAATGAAAACATATTTAATGTTTTCAATAAAGATAAAGGTGGGTAAGAGAAGTGGTGTACGAAATAGAATTGTGAAAAACGTTTATTTTTTTGGGGCAAGTACATATTTCTTCTTTTAAATTTGTGAAATTATATATATTCCCAAAGAATGCATAAAATGCATTGTACTTATGCATTAAAAACTTGTGTTTTGAGAATATATGTAATTTTAAGGATGGAGAGAGTGATATATATAATTCTCTCTATTTTTTAAATGATAGAAAATTTGGTCCCCATATTGGCTATGAAGAAAATTTTAAGCTTTAGAGATTCAACTCATTTTTGGCTTGATCATTGGATTGAAAATGTTACTTTGCCTTCAATTTACTTGAGACTATCTAATATTGAAAAAAGCAAAGATTGATTAATAAAAGATAGGAGACAAGTTTAAAGTTGAGTGTGAGATAGACGACACCCAATAAGAGATAGGGTGGTGGAAGTATAATTTTTATCATTTCAAGATACAAGCGCTTTAACATCTTTGGTCAAATAATAGTAATCTGTGGAGATGGGAGTTTGAGGATCAAAAAGATTTTGTGGTAAAACAAATACGAAAGTCAATAGAAATGAAATTGCTCCCAAGGGTATCATGGCAAATAAGATAATAATACAAGTGTACCAAAAAAAAGTTAACATTTTTGTTTGGATGCTTTTTCTTGATAGGCTACCTACTCGCCGTTAACTTTTCTAATAATGGCTTAGACGTCCTCTTTATATTGTGCCCATTTTGTTCGAGAGACACAGAAACAACTCATCATGTTTTTACCTATTGTGGAGTTGTTTTAGCGTCTTGAAACTCGGTTCTCACATGGTTACATTTATATGGGCTAAACACAATGGTCGTGAAGGACTTCCATACATGGCTCGATCAATGTCATTTGATAAAGAAGAAGAAACTAGTTTTGGATGAAATTCTACATTCTACTTGATGGGTGATTTGAAAGGCTAGTATTACATTTTTTGTTTTTCTGGATCGTGACTATTTGAAACAAAAAAAGTGAAGGTATCATGGACCAAGTGGCTTCAAAACCCATTTTTTTCATATAATTTGGTTTTCCAATGTTTAGTTAGCCTTTTCTAACCATCGTCTATATATCATATTTATTTTATCGTAAAAACAAAACTAACTAATTGTGATTGAAAGTGTTTCAGGTTTTTTTAGTGTTTTTTAAAGGCCTCCTAACCTGCTAGACTCCTAGTATCCTAAGAATAGGCCAATCTTCATATTTCTTCATTAAATTAAACACTCTAAATACCTGATTTTAAGCCTCCTTGTTTTAATGAATCTTTCATTTATGAGTGTTTTAAATTAAATGGGTCATCACAAAACAACTATCTTGATTGTGCCCAACTCATTTGAGGGTTGGCAACTTGGCATTAAAGAGTCGTATACCTACATTCATAACTAACCTATACATACAAAAATATCTGTGTTCTTATATAAGTATTAGAATTAAGGTCCTTTTGGCCACATGCCTCAACCCTACAAGACAGACATGACATGAGTACGATTAGTCAAATAAAACGACTTCATTTTAAAATTCCGTCACAATCATACCTTTTTTTCCTTCTAAATAAATAGTCTAAATATAGAGTATAGCTTCCCTGTCCATCCTGTATGAGAAAAAAATTATGGTAGAGATATAACAAATAATAATGTGTTAGCTTGATGAAAAATAATAGCTATCACATTCGTTATTATAACTATCACAAAATGCTTCATCATACCCACGGGGTAGTGTTTAAGATGTGATAAAGTGCCACCTATGACTTAAGGTCAGTCTTGAGAGGTGGGCAACCTCCTTAGGCCCGAACTCCTCATGCCCAAAGTTTCTAAAATGTTATATATATTAAAATTTGTGGTAAAAATGGTTTCATAGTTCCCTTTGTTTTTGTTGTTCTCTATTAAACCCTTTTCTATATATGAAAAAACCCCATGTATACAATATTTTCAAAACTGGATCAAACGTTGAACCGAACGCCTTACTAATTTGGTGGTCGGATCGGTTGGACCAGATTTAACTATATATATATATATATGTAATTAAATATAAGTAATTTATATATGATTTATATATATATATATTTATAGTTATATATAAATTTAACTATATTTGTATATCCAACATACTAATTTATGGTTTAACACCCTGTTTTTACCCATTAAAATAAAAAAAATTAATCAAATTCCGGTTCGAACCGGCCCGGTTTCTCGGTCCGACCACCAGTTCGGGATGAATCGGCCGGTTCAACCGGTCAAAACCAAATTGCAGCAGACCAGAGCGGCCACCTGACCGATCCCCGATCGGACGGCCGGTCCGATCCGGTCTAAAAAACAACGCCTGTATATTTTGTTAAACCCTTAGACTAATTACGCCTAACAAACAATAGAGCTATCAAAATTTTAATTATATTAGCCATTGTCCTTTACTTGTTATTAGAATTTAAACCCATTTTGAAACCCAAACAAAATAACTTGCGATTTGAAGTGAGAGTGGTAATGAAACAATCTAAATATAGGAGGTGAGAATGATCAATTGATCGAACTAAGGTCTTGTTTCTTTCTACCCGCACAACCGCACATGGCTCAATACATTATCTATGAGTTATTCACTTTATATAATAAGAGGATAATTTTTATCTATACACCTAGGGCCCAAGATTGTTCGACAACTATCAGGTACGATCTGTAGGGGTGTTCAAAATTTCATATCTAAAATTCAAAAATCCGACAATTTCGGATATCTGCAATTTGGAATTTCAAAATTTCGGATTCAAATATCTAAATTCTATAAAAATTATGCTTTTAATATTTTTTTATAAAAAACTAATACTTGTTTTTAAAAATGTTTTTGGATATCCAAATTTTTATAAGAATATCCGAAATACCCGAAAATATCGGAAATTTCAAAATAATAAATTTATAAAAATATTTTGGTAGTTTGGATATTCGAATATCCAAAAACTCTTATAAACACTTTCCGAATCTAAAATTTTGTATATCCAAATTTTCAAACATTTCAAATTCAGTTTTGAATATGAATATTTTTTAATACTCCTAACGACCTGCTAAGACTATTATGTCTTGTTACAAGTGATGTTATGTGACATATATATTTTAAAAAATATGAATGGTTTATATATTTTAAAAAATATGAATGGTTTAAATGAGGATGGATGGATAATGGAACAAGGATGGGAAACAAATAAGCAATGGTGGACATGAAAATACGCGTGAGAAATCTAAATCTAAATCTAAGGGTCCATTTCATTTCAATCCACTTTCTTGCCCACATAAACCGCGTTATACCACTACCTTATTGTCCCCCTACCCTACCCCACCTACCCTATAGAAAACATCAATCATATACTTTCTTTGTCACAAATGTTTTAAATCCATTCGATTGAGAGGTTTCATATCATGGTTTAGTCAAAAGTGGTTAAACCGGCTCGATAATTATGAACACGTGGATTTTCGGTTAACGATCAACTAGTTCGGTTAGAAGACAACAAAGTTGTTTGGTGTTGTCGAGCTCTATGGTGCCAATGACAGTCGTTCGAAAAACCTGATATGGCGTCGACTAGTTGAGGCTATAAGGGTGTGCTAGAAACTTTTTCCATTAAGACAACTGCAATGACATGTCAACATGATGGGTGGCGTGGGAAAGGAAACAATGATAAGTGGGTTTATGTCTAATGGTTGATTAAACGGTTTCTAACACACATGTTATGAAATAAGTGGTTCTAACACTCTTGTTAGATTTAAGAGTAAATTAAAAATATTGTCCTTTAAGTATTACTAAAATTACGGATCTTATCCTTAAACTTTGATAATTACACTGGATGTCCTTTATTTGAAAATTTGTCACACTTTTTATCCTTTTCACTAACTAAAGTTAAATATTTCTGTTAAGTTTATGGTAAATGATATTTTTACCCTTCTCTTTTAAATAACAAAATATGTAACTTATACTAATCATATATTTTCTTTCTTTCTTTTATTTATTTACTTACTTTTTCTTTTTTTCTCACCACTTTTATTTTACAACTTATCTTAAAAAAATAAAACATTAATTTTAATTGTAACAAAAATTAATTTCATTTATTGATTTTAATATATTATAATTTTATTATTTGTTAAATTTAGTTAGCTACTTTTCTGCTAGAACAAAATTTATTGAACACCTAATAGTTTTTCTAAAAATAAAAATTACATAAACCAAAAAAATAATTTACAGTAATTCATGAAACATAATTTATTAAAATATAAACTAAAACATACATGGGTTTAAATAACACCGATAAATGGAAATTTTAATTAGCACCTAATTGTTTTTCACTAATATATTATTGAGTAAATTACATTTTTCG
The DNA here is from genome assembly GCA_018326385.1 of Flaveria bidentis. NCBI lineage: Eukaryota > Viridiplantae > Streptophyta > Magnoliopsida > Asterales > Asteraceae > Flaveria > Flaveria bidentis. The sequence goes on from BJCM01269061.1 coordinate 13,233, forward strand.
TGCTTTAACTTTATAGCAAATTTCAGAGATTGTCCTTAAACTAAAGAATTACAGTAATTGTCCTTTACGTTTAAATTTCGTTACACGTTTAGTCCTTTCTTTAACGGACGTTAAAATTTCCAGTTAAGTTCAGTCAAATGCAATGCACATGAGGGCAATTTTGTCATTTAACCTAATTAATTTACAAATTAAATAAACAAATTGAAAGAAACCAAAAAAATATAAAAAACCCATCAATATCTCTCTACTCTCTCTCATATATATACATACATACATATATAAATACATACATATATACATACAGCTACCACCTGTAGCCACCATTGGCCTATCCTGTACTACCACCACCGCTAGCCACCACTGGTAGCCACCATCTTGTGACATCCGTCACCTCAAGGTCCGTCAATTAATGCGACTTTCCGTTAACTTTTCTTTGATTGTTCATTCCTCATCTTTATTAACTCCTTGTGTGGATATCATACTTGCTTTATCATCTTTATTCTTGGGTTCTTATCGTTAACGTATGCTATGCCTAAAACTTTTACAAATTTTGTCGTCGTTATCACTAAATATATATCGTTTTTAAATAATATTATCGTCATTAATAAAACCATTTTAAGTTACCAATTATCACTAAATACATTTTTATCATCAATATAACTAACCTATTAAAGTCGTTTTCAACCGAAACAAATTTGGGAAACTCAGGGGCTAAGTGCAGGGACTAAAATTGACATTTCGTAAATTTAGGATGGGTATAAAAACCCTATTTTCCCAGCTATTCTTCATCTTCTTCACTTCTTTATTTTTCTTCTTCATTCTACAACTTCTTCTTTGCACCAAAACCGCCCCGTTTCGACTCGTTTTCGTCGTCTAGACTTCACCTACAACCTAGTCTACTCCATTCTTGCAGGTAGACGACCTTGGTTGTCCCTTTCTTGCTCGTTTTACTGCTGTCCATTTCTAGGGTTTCGGGTATTCGGGTTCAACCCGAACACAAGAGGTCGTGTGGGTGCGTGTGATGTCTTTCGGCGTGTGCTTCTTGTTTGTGTGTGTTTGTAGTGTGCTTCTGGAAATCCTCGTTGTGTAAAACTCGTGCTCGGAGCAGCCGAAGGCTGCTATGCACTTCTGCAGTCCCGAACCTGCCGTTCAGGCGACCGGGTCTGTCATGCGACTGAGCCGTGCGACTGGGTGAGTCGTGCGACTAAGTTGTGCGACTGGGGATGTAATGCGACTGAGTCATGCGATAGAATGAATGAGTGTGACTGAGTCAATTCGGATGAGTGATGCGTGGGATTGAGTCAATGCGGATGAGTGTATGCATGCGATTGAGTCTATGACCGAATGAATGTATGCGATTGTGCGTGTATCGCACGACTGAAGGCCAATCGTACGAATGAAGGTTCAATCGTACGAATGTAGCTTATTCGTACGAATAAAGGTTGATTCATGCGTATGGAGGTTAAGTCGTGCGATTGGGTGTTGTGTGGTACGACTGAATGCCAGTCGCACAAATGAAGGCTCAATCGTACGAATGAAGCTGATTCATACGAATGAGGGTTGATTCGTGCGAATGGAGTGTTGAGTTGTGCATCTGGTCTGTTATGCGATTGAAGTTGCTGTGTGTGAATCACTTCTGTTTGTCGTGTGATGTTGAGGTAACATTAACACAGTTGTCATTGCTTGACCACAAAGATTAAAGTCAACGCTATCAACATGCAAATACTATTCCAAATCAAATCAACCTAACATTTTACAATTATCAACAACCCATTTGGGACTACTAATATTTAACAAATACTTCTCTTATAATAATGGATCTTTTACACAATATCATCGGCAATGGCGACTACTTCTAGTACTTGGATCTACATAAGATCTAATACGTATGTCAGCTTGTGTGTGTTACCTGGGACCGAACCGATACAACCCGAACTGACCGAACATTACTTTTTGCTTTATACATATTATTAATGCTTAACAATAACTTCAATAGGTGTTTGACTATTCATTACATACAACTATTGGGAACTTTGATCATCCATACTTACCACTTAACAAGTGAGTTTCGTGGCCCCTTTTTATGCTTATACAACTTTTCAATCAATAAAAAATATGGGGGAAAAGTATGCTAACCCATTTTCTATGCTGTACAACTTACATACAATTTACATACTTGGAATCAACGGGCTACTGTTTTGTGAGTACTTATCTGATACATGCTTGAGTCTGCTGTGTGGTTCTTTCTCTACAACCATTTAATTCCAGCATGGAACCGACGGATAGGTATTGGTAGTACTACTGGGTTGACACCCCACCCTCGTTTGTTGGTATACTAGTTAGTACCAACAGTCGCCAGGAACGGGCCTTGGGTGAATATATTCCGACAAGATTCTGTGTGTATGTCCTTAGGTTTGGTTGTAAAGCTCATGTCATATGATTTTGCTTACTTATAATTGTATTCACGGTATTCCACAACAAACATTATACAACATCAATTACTTATTTATCATTTTAAACCTGCGAGCTCACCAATAATTTTGTTGACCATTTTGAGCATATCTTTTCAGGTGACAATGCTATTTGAAGATCTAGAAGTGCTGCCTTAGTGGAGACCCTAGGATGCATTTTTGAGACTAATCATACATTTTGAAAACATTTGTTATCTGTTTTAAACAACATTATTCATTTAGCACTTATTCCTGGGTTGTGGGAATTACTTTGCGATGTTATCATCTTGTTTATGCGAATCATTTAACATGTTTATGCTTATGGCTATGTTGTCGTGAATATTGACTAAACACGACACAAGTCCCCTTGTTGTCGGGTGTCGTCATGACACACTTGTCATCAATAATTTTATTGCATCTCTATGGCTTACCATGTGTTATGACGATCTTGTCTCGTTACATTCCCGTGTTTCCGCTCTTAGCGGGGGTGTGACAATAAGTAATGATGACAAGCGTGTCATGACGACACCCGACACAAAGGAGACTTGTGTCGTGTTTAGTCAATATTCACGACAACATAGCCATAAGCATAACATGGTAAATGATTCACGTAATCAAATGAAGATAACATTGTAATGTAATTCCCACAACCCGGGAAAAAGTATCAAAAGAATGAAGTTGTGCAATTAGACTACAACAGTGTTCCAAAATGAATGTTTGTCAAGTATGTTTAGTCTCAAAAATGCATACTAGGGTCTCCACTAAGGCAGCACACCTAGATCTTCAATTAGCATTGTCACCTGAAAAGATATGCTCAAAATGGTCAACAAAATTGTTGGTGAGCTCGCAGGTTTAAATAATAAGTAAGTAATTGATGTTGTATAGCAGTTGTTGTGGAATACCGTGTATACAGTTATATGTAAGCAAAATCACATGACAATGAGCTTTACAACCAAACCTAATGACGTACACACAGAATCTTGTCGGAATATATTCACGCAAGGGCCCGTTCCTGGCCACTGTTGGTACCAATTAGTATACCCATAGAAAAGGGTGGGGGTGTCAACCCAGTAGTACTACCAATACCTATCCGTCGGTTCCCACACTGGAATTAAATGGCTGCAAAGAAAGTACCACACAACAAACTCAAGCATGTATCAGATAAGTACTCACAAAACAGCAACACGTTGATTCCAAGTATGTAAATTGTATGTAAGTTGTACAACATAGAAAATGGGTGAGCATACTTTTCCCCCATGCTTGTAAATGTTGAAGTATTGTATAAGCGTAAAAAGAGGTCACAAAACTCACTTGTTAGGTGGTAAGTATGAATGATCAGAGTTTTTAAATGTTGTATGCAATGAACGATCAAACACCTATTGACGGTTATTGTTAAGCATTAATGACATGGGTAAAGTAAATGGTAACGTTCGGTCGGTTCGGGTTGTATCGGTTTGGTCGCGTGTAACACACACAAGCAGACACACGTATTAGATCTTATGTAGATCCAAGTACTAGAAATCATCGCCATTGCCGATGTTATTTATGTAAAAGTTCCATTGTTATTAGAGAAGTATTTGGTAAATATTAGTAGTTACGAATCGGTTGTTGATAATTATAAAATGTTAAGTTGGTTTTATTTGGAATAACATTAATAAGTTTGATAGTGTTGACTTTAACATTGTCATTAGCAATGGCAACAGTGTCGATGTCACCTTAACATCACACGACATACACACACCACACACAAGAGGGAATTCACACACAGCAACTTCAGTCGCACGACAGTACCAGACGCACGACTCAACACTCCATCCGCACGAATCAACCCTCATTCATACGAATCAGCTTCATTCGTACGATTTAACCTTCATTCGTGCGACTCAGCATTCAGTCGTACAACACAGCACCCAATCGCACGATTCAACACCCATACGCATGAATCAACCTTCATTCGTACGAATCAGCTTCATACGTACGACTGAACCTCCATTCGTGTGACTAGGCATTCAGTTGTGTGATACACGCACAATCACACACATTCATTCGGTCGCATGGCTCAGTCGAATGGTAGACCTAGTCGCCAGAACAGTAGAATCGCGACTGCAGAAGTGCAGAGTAGCCTTCCGCTGCTCCGTGCATGAGATTTACACCACAAGCACTTCCAGAAACACATTTTGCACACACCCAAACAAGA
>BJCM01269064.1:0-26210 GCA_018326385.1 Flaveria bidentis
TATATATATATATATATATATATATATATATATATATATATATATATATATAAAAGTATATATATATGTATATATATATATGTATATATATACATATATATACACTTCTATGTATATATATATACACTTATATGTATATATATATATATATTGTTGATATTTGAAGATGATGAAGCTATCGAAAACTAAATGATTCAACACTTTCTGCCAACTGGTGGATTCTGCCAAATGCTAAACCACTATCGATCAACATTGAAAGTGATGAAGTGCTAATTAACGGGTTACAATCGACAAGACGGTTTGTGCCAAAGTATATAGGCAGCTGCTGTGTTTTGCCTTTTTGAGATAACATAACACTGAAGCTATAAACTTCTATTGTGTTGATTTTCTGTCTATGTTGTACATATATTTTTGTAAACAAGAAACAGACATAAAGTGATCTGTTCTTTATGTTTACCTTTTATTGTATAAATACCTCTCACTTATATAGTTTTAAGGTTTGCTAGTTAGCCCATTTGTTTATCTGCTAATTTTAACAAACTTTTACTTAGAAAAGATTAATCAAGTGTATACTTTGAATGAACTTCTTGTGTCCTTATTATTACTCAGAGTATATATGTTTTTTAAGTAAGATAGTTGGCTTAGATTCTGTTTTTTTCATTTGCCAATCAAATAGAAAAGTCTTGAAAAGTCCTTAACCCCATCCAATAAGTGATATTAGAGCTTTGACTCTTGATTTTATTGAAGTCACCTTTCAACAAATCACTTGCTTACTTTTGATGATACTTTCAAACACACCTCTCCCTCATAATTCTCTTTTCCCTCCAAAATGAGTATTGTAGCCATCTAAAGTAAGCATGACTTAGAGAATGCACCCAGACCAAACCTCCTATGTTTACACCTCATGATTGTGATTTGTGGGAAATTCAAATGGAAGATTTTCTTAGGAATCAAGATTTAAAACTCTAGATTTCAATCCTAAATGGTTCATATGTCCTTATGGTCCAAGTTACTGGTGAAGATGAAATCATGATTCCTAATAATCCTCAAAGTACTCGGATGTAGATATGAAGAAGATGGATATAGACTTTAAAGCATTGTGGCTGATCAAGATGGCCTTAAAAAGTTCATAACTGCTCAGAAGTTGTGGGAAGCATTAAGGGCCGTATTTGAAGGATTAAAGACATGAAGGAGCACAAAAGAGATGTCCTAAATTAGAAGTTTAAAAAACTTTGGTTTTATAAGGGAAGAAATCATGATTGTATCATATCTTAGATATGTTAAAAGACAAGACTCGCTTAATAAGACTAGAGTGAAGAAGAAACTTGTTAAGTTGAGAAACATGCGGCCGGTGCATGTGTGTGTGTGAATTGTAACATCGACTCAATGGTGTCGCAATTGCAGGGTTAACTTAAATCTTACACCCCCACCAAGTTGACCGACTCTCCAACACTACACATAGACTTTTATATCATTATCAAAATGGAAGACAAGGTGACCCCCTTCTCAAGGTTTAAGACGAGGTGACCCCCTTGCTCGGTTTTTGTCATTATCATAATGGAAGCTTCACATTTGGCACTAGAATCAGCTTTGAAGGTTGGCTTGTTCCATGGCATTTGCGTACCGAATAGTGGTTAGACGATTTTGCATCCTATGTACACGTACGATGCTTTGATCCTTTGGGATTGGTCTTCCTCGAATGCAAGGAACCTCTCTAGAATCTTAAGATGTTTACCTTCTCAATGCAAGGAACCTTTCTAGAATCTTAAGATTAATTTGCTCTTTAGTGTTGGAGTATAAGACAACGATTTTGACTGCATGGCTGCTAGTCTTAGATGCAACAAGAGGTTGTTGTCGTTTATTCATAAGGAGAAAGTAAAATATTTAAAACCTTTATTTCAAACTTTGCTAAGAAAGTAAGCTATAAATCAAACAACTATTGAAACAAGAAACGTCTAAATGAGGCATTTCATCAAGCATCTAAAATCATTTACAATATGACAACATAATCTATCACTTATTTTAATAAAATAGTAGCTTGGGGGGGGGGGGACTTGTCACATTTCTAGTACCCTTATGATTGTTTATTTTTTCATCCAGCTTACTCAACCCATTTTAACTAAGCGTAGACCCTAAAATAGATCAGACCATCATGTCTTTTTTCATTCAACTACCTTCTCTTTTCTAGATTTTGCCCTAATTTCTTTCTCGCTTTTGTTTGGAAACTTGATTCGGAGATTCCTTTCGCCCTCGTATCTCCTCCGGTACCCTCCTCTCACGAGTAACCATAACTTACTATCATTTGATTGATATATATTATGTTTTGCTTTGATATTTGTCTATCTTTAAACTAATTATCCATACGAGGAAATCCATTTATTTTTTTCAATCAAAGAGGATGTAAACTCCAGCGAGGTATTGTTTGTATATATGATGTTGTTTTTCATTTGATTGATCGCTATTATGGTTTGCTTTGATGTCTGTCTATCTTAAAACTAATTACCCACTTGAGGAAATCCGGATTTTTCCTACCACACCCTGATCGATGGTGGAATCATCGAGGCGGACAAAAAAATTTGATTGCTTATAGCAGATGGATTTAAGGCGTTGAAATGATTTTAAACATAATTTCATAACATTTAATAGCCAAATATTGTTTTACCATAAAGCATAAATCAAATAAAACATAACGTTTGTCTTTTATTTACTAGGTCCAAAATCTTAGATCTAAGCATTGCAAGTTGTCCAACTAAGCAATAATTTTTTAAATCATGTGAAAAATAATGTAGTCATCTAAATAATTAGCCGGGGAGTTAATGTAGGTTTGACTACATAGATATATTGAATACAATGATTGACAAAATTTGTAACGCCTGGAATAAAGTTGAAACGAGCCAATTAATAATAATAAGCTTAGCCAGGACTATTTAAAGAAAATAAGCGGATAATGGAGTATGGAGCGAGTAGACCTTGCGGGATATGTGTTTGGCGAGTTAAAGGTCCCGAGAATGCCTAGTATATATAAACGGATCAGCTTGAGCAACTCTCATTTGCAACTCAACACCTAATTCTAGAGAAAGAGTGGAGAGAATGGAAGATTTAAGGCCCAGTTGATCACGGGATTGAAGATCGGTGTTCGTGGACATCCAAACAACAAGAATGTTGGGTTTGTTGGACCAATATCAAAGTTGTTTAACCATTTAAACAAGAAAAATGCAGCGGAAACAAACCTTAATATAATGTTTTGTAAACTGAAAATTAAGGCTCATATCATAACAACAACAAACCCAAGATATAAGGATCATTTATATGTGTATGAACTAGCTATCAAGAAAAAGAAACATCCAAAAGCAACACTACAAACTACCTTTTGTAGAGCTGCAGAAAAATGAATTTGGATGAAGAGAATGAGGTTGTTGAATGATCAAAACACCAAGAAAAGGTGTCCTCAAGCTTCCATACCCACAAGCATCAAGCAAACACCTTGTTGCTAGGATTTCTCCACCAAAAACGAACCAAGGAGGGCTGAAAATCCGATTTTCAGCTATGAACTCTTCAAGAAAACTAGAGAGAAAAGGATGGTTCTTGCATGTATGAGAGAGAGTCAAAAGATGGAGTGTGAAAACAAATGAATGTCTTTTCTTTTAGTTTTCCAAGCAACAAAAGGCTAAAAGACCCCATAAAAGGGCGGCAGAAATCAAGTTAAAATGGGTTTTCCCCCATTTTAAAACACCTATTAAAAACATTTACTAGTTATATTATGAGTTATACAATTAACCCTTTAATTATACAACTTACACATACGTTTGTTATTTGATGTTATTTAACCAACTTAAATAAAATTACAAATAATGTCCATGAACAAAATATCCTTATAAGTTGTTCTATCCCACATACATTTTATTTAGAAAACCCATTTTCTAAATTGGTGTAATTCTTTAATTGCATGATCATATCATCAATTAAATATTAAAATTGGTGTTTGTAAAGCTTGTTATTGGGTATGACCCGACTTGGATCATAACGTACTAACCACATCAATATTCTATGTGTCTTGGGCATAAAGAATCCAACAAAGAAAGCACCAAGAATCTAGGTGAAAAACATCATTTAATCTTTCATTTTGATGTAAACCCGGATTCTAGGGCTTGGGGTGTTTGAAAGTGGCAAAGATTCGCTCAAAACTCACGTTTTTGTGTAAGAAAAAAAATGTAAGAAGCTTAGATATAACTTATTAGGCGATGATTGACTAGCTGTGAGCGTCCCGGGAATGTGGTCTTACAAGTTGGTATCAAAGCCAAAGTTTAAGTGAATGGATTAATTTTCAAACGAAACCTAACCTTAAACTGAAATGGGACAAAAGGAAGGGATGCCAGTTCGAGTAGATGCATGCCATCAGGTTTTTTCTTTAATGTTAACCAGCATTACGTGCGCATGTTATGTGGTTTATATGCCTTTAGTAGATATAGATACTAATGTAGTCAGAATAGGAAATGCTTGGGGTATGAAGAGTAAAGTAAGTGGCTAATCATAACTGGCCACTGTAATTAGAGACTTACTATACTTGACATAAACTGAGTTGTTACCTTGAATGACCGTGTTGGTATTTGGATCTTATAGCGTGCTTAGAGGATGGATGGCGGTAGATCTTCTAAGGCTTCTAGAAGTGGAGGTCGTGGCAAACATGGTGCAGGACCACGGGTCACGAGAGGAAGGCCTAAGGCCGAAGAGGTGGCTCATGAAGAGCCCGAGACCCCTCATCCAGAGGGTGGTGATGAGAGTGCTAATTTGAGGGCATCAGTGAAGGAGGCTGTCATGGAGGAAGTTCATTAGGTCATGTAGACGATCCTATCATCTGTGGTGACCGCAGTGATAAAGGCAGTACGAGAAGGCGAAAGGATGGAAAGGAGAAGGTACACGAGAGAAAGAGAGCAACCGGAGACTGAGACGATTGTCTCTACTGATGAAGAGGAAGAGGAAGAGCCTGTGCCTGAGGTAGCACGTGGCTGTAACTATAGGGCATTTCAAAGATGCAAGCCTCTTACCTTTGATGGTAATGGAACTGCTGCAGCTGCTCACCGGTGGGTGAGAGAGATGGAAGCTGTTCTTGACATCAACGAGTGTCGGGAAGATCAGAAAGTAAAATTTGCCACCCACTCATTCGTGGACTTGACATTGTGTTAGTGGGACAATATTGTCCAAGCTGAGGGTAGCAGGGCTATCGAGAGAATGAGGTGGCTAGAGTTGAAGAAGCTGGTGATTGAGGAGTTTTGTCCTCACCGAGAGATGGACAAAGTTGAGAGGGAGTTCTTGCAGCTGGAGGCGGGAACAATGACGCATCATCAATACACCACCAAGTTTAATGAGATGGCATGGCTAGTGCTAGATCAGGTGACGCTTCTGTCATGAAAGATTAAATGGTATATCCTGGGCTTGCTGGTGGACATCCGCAGGCACATGATCTCTACCCGACCAAGTGGGGAGGCTGTATGATGAGCAGGAAGTGGTGGTGGCTGAGGTGAGTAAGAAAGGTGGGGGTGATCGGAACTAGAATGGGAAGAGATTTGGTTGGGGTGGTGCCCCAACGAGTAACAAGAGTGCACGGGGGGATGACCGCCATGTGGTCACATATGGTGTGTGGTCGAAGAGGTGTGGCAAATGTTGAAAGGAGCATATCGGAGAATGTAGGTTGGGATTGAATTTATGCTTTAAGTTTGGGAAGACGGGGCATATAACAAACGATTGTCGTCTGCCTAGATGTTTTAATTGTGGTGGAGAGGGTCACATGAGCAGGGACTGCAAGAAGCCCAAGGCTGACAGTTCTAGTGCGAAGAAGAATATTGTTGGGAAGGAAGGGCAGAAGGTGAGCACTCGAGCTTTCACGATGACTCGAGAGGAGGCTAGAACGGACCCTGATGTGGTGTCAAGTACGTTTATAGTAAACCAAACTCTTGCATCTGTGTTATTTGATTCTGGTGCTAGTAGGAGTTTCATTTCAGCTACCTTTTGTGCTAAGTTGCCCATTAGGAGTAGAAGTATTGATGTAGAAACTTCCATAGGTAAGTCTACCAGGATTTCTGAGATGATAGAAGGTTGTGATATAGAACTAGAAGGTCATAAGTTTCCTGTTAGACCACTCGTGGTGACCTTAGGCGGTTTCGATGTAGTCCTAGGAATGGATTGGTTGGCGGACTACGAGGCTAATATCATATGTCGCAAGAAAATGGTTTGACTGACAGCGCCTGATGGCCACCCATGTCGGAGATAATGACAACCGCTCATGTGGTCATCACAATTTATCTGGATGTCGCATGTAAACGGTGGTTGTCAGTGGCCACCCATGTCATGATCTAGAACCTGTTAAGTGATTTGGGTGGATGATGTCTTTTTTTGTCATGGACATGGCCATGCACTATTTTTGTGGCTTTTGGTAGCCTAACATATGACTTGTGGGGGACACAAAGGGGTTTCCTCCAGTGGGACTTGCAGGTGTTTTGCGATAGGGTCAATTAGAATGAATGTGTCTTTTATTCAAGGATAAAAGTCACTGTACATGTGGTTCAATTGTTGTGGCGATAATGATCGACTTTTATGCATTTTAGCCCCTTTTTTACAACTATGATGGTGATTGTTGACGTGAGTCCATTGTTGTGATGATGTTGGTGGCCTATTACTTGGCGTGGCAACCTCGGTTGCAGCCATAGAGGCGTCTAAGTCTATTGATTTAGAAATGATGATGATCATTGTAAATCTGAGTTGACTGGTTTTACATTTTTTATTAGTTTTGTTTGCGGTGGTTGTATTCATGGTGATCTCACAATGATATGTTAGTAGTGAGGCCAATAGTGTTTGAGGACGGTTTGTTTTGAATCGATAATAATGGCCGTGGATCTGAATCAATTTGTTTATTTGTATTTGTCCCTAATTTATTTTGAAAAAAACTCTAGTTAGCGTTTTAGAGAATGTTGATAATGGTAGCCCTACAATCATAACCATAGTGACTTTTGGTGTTTCGGAAGTAGTTGTTGGTTCAAAAGGTCTAATTGCAGGTTTACATAAAAGACTTCCTACTGGCTGTGTAGGTATGTTTATTATCACTATTTTATTAGTTGTATATGATGTTTGGTTTTGGATTAAGATAATATTTTATGAGAATGTAGTTGTGTAATTGTAACCATGCAGTTAACTAGCTAGCTTTCTTATGAATTATATCTAACAAAGACCTAGAAGTGAAAAGGAGCATTTTAATGATGTAATCACCTCAATCTTCATAACAACAATAAAGTAGCTACTAAACCTTGATATTAAACTTTAAAAGATAGAGTATGGTTTGATCTACAACAGTATCACGATTGTAGAGGACACACTTACTAGATCAAATAGGGAACTAGGGAAAAAACAAATAACAAACAAGTAAAGAACTCAAGAACACCGTGATATCCGGTAATTTTCCGTTACCAAACACTTTTAGTTCCGTTAGGTCTTGCATAAACGTATCGTGAGCACACACTAGTTGTCATTGAACGTTGGTGACCTATCAAATAATTAATATTGGTTAAAAAAATGTTAATTTGAATAATAATAATTATGATAACTATTATATGATTATGAGAATCAAGGTGCTAAGTGTTGTTCTTTGAAATTACGAGTTGCGCCTTAGCATGTGACTATGTGTATTATAAAATGCTTATGGATGATGATTATTATTTGTCTTGCATGTTATTAGCTGGTTTATTAAGTTTTAATAATTAATTATGAAAAATGATTTAAAACTATTTAAAAGTTAGTTTTACAATTTTTAAAAGTTGAAAGGGAATAAAAGGAAATTAGTTACCCAATTTAAATAAAAAATGTAACCCTATTTTGGCCATAACCTTCCTCAACCCCATCCCTTTTTACAATTTTTCAGCAAGAACAAGCATAATCCATTTGATTTTGATTAGTTCCAAGTGCTACAAAGTGTTAGAAAGAACATGCTAATAGACATTGACCAAAGTACTGGGTCATTAGGTTTAACTTTCATATCATTTACTTACCTACTGATAAGATCTGATACGGAGATTAAGTCTCTCCATGGCAATGAAATTGATCCCAATACCCTCTTATGGATCAATAGAGCCTAGAGGGACCTCTTATCTCTATCCCCCATCAGCAAAAACCAACTGAGGTGAGTCCCACTCATGTGGAGGGGACTCATGTAGATTCAGCTTCCACTACTAAAGGAAACTCATTGGATCCTTAGGCCAATGGTACCATCTCTGAGACTGAATCTACAACAACCGTGCCTTTTAATGACTCTGAAAGAGACATCCTTAGGCAAGGGAAACCAGGGTGCCAAGAAACCACATCTGTTACCAATTGTATATATTATTTCTTAACTCAAAGTATTACAAGACTCTTACAAGCATATTACATGAGTTCAATGAGAAATTATATATACTACTACCTACAGCCGGATGTATTTGATACCAGTTGGAAAGCTTATACTAATGCAAATACTACAATGCTAAAGTTAAGGTATCTTAGGTAAAGTATTATCTAAGATACGGTAGTCATGATATTTCCATGACTTACCTTTTTTCATCAAATAAAGTTGGAAACTAAACTAATTGATAAAGGTGAACAGTGGAATAAAGTATGGTCAACTACATGGGTTTTACTAGAAAAAGCCATGCAATATATCAGAGGTCTGCAACGGAGTGTCAGATTGACCATACTTATGTCCACTGGTTCATAGTAGCTACTTCGAAGGTTCACTAGCTTCAAGAACTTGTTCTTTTGAAGCCACTTATACTTTGGAAGTGGATATTTCTTTCGAGGCTTCCTTGGGACTTCATACTGGCTAATTAATACAAAATTACATATTAAGCATAAAAATGACTAAAAACAAGATAAAATATATTTTTTCACACAAAATATATTTATTACAATATAACTCCTAGGCATCTAAATCTTCAATGTCTTGTCTCCGTTCCTCTTCTCGAACGTGTTGGGTTTGACTTTTGCATTGACTTTGACCATGACATTGACTTTTGTTGACTTCGACTGTGTTCATAATATAGACTATCTTCTACAGCTCCAACAATACTCCCCCTTAGTCTATCATTACCAATGTCTTCAAATGAATTCAACAACGAGAAGTCAACAGTAGAAAGATCTTTAATTTGAATCTTTCTGAATTTGATGAGAAAGATTATTCATCTCATAAGCTCCCCCTATTTATATGCTCCCCCTTTTCGAGTGCATCCTTTGTAAAGATATTGCAACATCTTTCCCAAATCTCTAATCATAAGTGCTTCAAAAGATGTAGGAGGAGGATTTCTAGCTCGGTATCTTCTGCAAACTTGAGGAACAAAACTCCTCAACTGATGATTGGCCATCACTTAAAGAAAAATTCTGAAACACATTCACAAACGCAATCTTGTTAAAGGACTTCATTCAAAATATTACTCTGTAAACGAAAAATGTATGGCTTGTGCCAAGGGCAAACAATATAAAAAACCACATAAGCCCAAACTTGAAAATAGCATAACTTGTCCTCTCAAGTTGTTACATACTAATTTGTTTGGCTCAATCAGCGTTAAATATATTGCTAAAAATCGTTTTGTCTTGTTCTTACAGATGATTTCTCAAGATATTCATGGGTGAGATTTCATGTTCACAAGGGAGAGGTTGTTGATGAATTGCAAAAGTTAATACTTTCAATCGAGTCAATCAGCAAGAGAAAGCTTCTGGCTCTGCGAAGTGACAACGACACTGAATTCAAAAATCAGATTCTTGATTCTTTCTGTGCTCAAAATGGAATTGTGAGACAATTTAGTGCTGCTAGGACACCTCAATAGAATGGTGTTGTTGAACAAAAGAATTGCACTCTAATTGAAGCCACACGTACAATGTTGATAGAATCTTCGTTACCCATTATCTTTTGGGCTGAAGCGGTCAATTGTGCTTCATATGTTCTAAATCGAGTGTTGATTGTCAAGGACAAAATGAAGACTCTTTATGAACTTTTTCATAAAAGGAAACCTTTAATTGACTTCTTTCGGCCATTTGTTGAAGCTTCGGAAGAGCAAAGACTTTGTCTGTGGAAGTTGGAGTTTTCCTTCGGAAGTTGATCTTGCACTTGACTTCAGAAGAACTCCATTTGTCTTCGGAAGTTCCACTCTTATCTTTGGAAGTCTTTTATTAGTTGTACCAAAAATAGTCTAAGTGTTTGATTTTGGTTGCACCAACCTTTCTAGATCCAACTAATAATATTTTATCTAAGATACTTTGTCTTTAGCATTGTAGTATTTGCTTTAGTCATAGGTTTCGAGTTCGTATCAACGTATATTCGACTGTAGGTAATAGTGTATATAGTTTCTCATTATAACTCATGTAACATGCTTGTAAGAGTCTTGCAATACCTTTAAGTTGAGAAGTAATATATATAAGTGCCTTGAAAATTATTTTCTTGTGTTCTTAGTGATTTAATATATTACTATAAACTTTTAGAGAGATTATGCATCATCCAATCGAGTGTGTTTAAGTGAGTTTGAGAGAAAACAAATGATTTATGAAAATACCTAATCCTGCAATTGGTATTAAAGCTTTTTAGGCTCTTGATTGTGAGATCTTACCCTCCAAATCAACATTTCTTCCCTCATTCTTCAACCACAATCAAACATGGCCCTCAACCAAAAGTCTGAAGTGGAAATGTGGATGATGACCAAAGAACCTATCATCACCCCTGAAAACTTTAGATCATGGAGTAGTCGTATCGAAGGTTTCATCAGAATCCAAGATGGCAAGATGTGACATTCTATCATCAATGGTCCTTACAGACCAAAGGTTGCTGCACCAGGTGGAAACGGTGCCATGATAGAGAAAGCAGTAGGAGATCTCTGATGAAGACCACAAAAAGCTGGACATTGATAACAATGCTATGACTGTTCTAATGATTGCAATACCCAACTCCATCATGGTGGGTTTTGAGCATTGCAAGTCCACAAAAGAATTGTTTGATGCCTTGTCTCATATGTACTCCAGCTCGAATGACTCCAAGAAAGATTCACTGAAGCAACAGTTTGAGAACTTCACTTATATTACTAGAGGAGACCCTCAGCCAACATTACTTCAGGTATATGGATCTAATTTCCTCCCTTCAGTCTATGGGAAATGCCCTTGAATTGAGAGATCTCACATGAAAATTCATGAGCGCACTCCCAAATGAGTGGACTATCTACTGTGTCTCTATCAAAAGGACAAAAAACTTGAACTCCCTCACCATGACTGAACTATATGGCATCCTTGATGGATACTATGTAGAGATGGAGAACAAGCAAGGCTAGCAGATGAGCAGACCCTCAAGCCTTCCTGCTAGTAACACTTTAATGGTTGCTGAAGGCTTAGGACCCCCAATCACAACAGTACCTGACATACCCCCAACAGCCATCATGTTCTTCTGGCCATACATCACTTTCCCTGAGACTCCAAGGTCTCAACAAGCTCAGTAAAGTTCTTTCCAAGACAGTTGTGCCTTTGTCTTAGGAAGTGGACATTCTAGTGACGTTCAATATTGCTTTGATGATCTAGAATGTTTCAGCCCAAATGACATGGAATATGTGGACGTTGTCCAACAAATGGCTTTATTAACTTATCGAGCAAAGAAGTTCTTCAAAAGAACTGGAAGGCAGTTTCTCCAAAACCCAACTAACAACAAGTTTGGGTTTGACAAGACAAAGGCCAAATGTTACAACTGTAACCAACTTGGTCACTTTGGCAGGGAATGTAAGGCTCCCAAGTCAAATATGGAAACGACACATGCCTTCACACATCCCTCTACACCTAAAGCCCCCAGAAGTCAACTGAAACAATAGTTGTGGCTCAAGAAGTTGATTGGAGCTTTATGGTATAGGATGTGACTCCTGCTCAAGCACTGATGGCTAGAACTGACGACAACAAGGTGTATGAACAACTCTGTACTCCATCCTATATTGCTAAAGTTAAGTTATATCAGGACTACAATATGGAAATTAAATCTGATATTGAGTCTTTAAATATTTTAAAATGTGATTTTAAAAGGGCTGAATCTGACTACCAAAAGAAATTTGAGGTGTTAGAGAAAACTTTGTCCTTTTTAAAACATGAACACACAAACTACAAGACTCAAATCAAGGATTTAATATCCAAATTGACTAGGGCTCAAGCCCAACTTGTCACAACTGAGGCTCAAGTCAGGAAGCATGCTATCTCTGAGCAAAACTTACAAGCCATTTTTGCATCATCCACTCACTCAAAACTTTGTTACCAAAACAAAGGTGGGTTGGGAACCAATGAAACTGCTCCTCCACACTCTTATGAGTCTATTAGACAACCAAGATATGGGACTAAATAGCAGAGGTTCCATCTGTTGACCCACCTTCACATGAGTCAAAGAGTTATGCAACTTTGGAGACCATCACAAGGAAGAACCAGGTAACCCAAACCTCTCTCACAAGCGTGACCAACCCCTAACCACCAAAGCCAGAAGAAACCAAGCCAAGGCAGCTAGAAAAACTGCCAAGAAAGTGACTGAATCCAAACAGAAAATAGACCTAAAGCAAAAGGGTGTATTCGTTTCAGTAGAATTCCAAGTGGTTGGAAACTCTGATTCTAGAAAAGCATGTAGTACAAGCACACCCATCCAACAAAAGGATCAGAAGAAGAAGGGAAAGATTGTTGAGTAAGATAATAAAATCAAGAAATAACAGTCCTCAAGTTCCCAGAAGATTAGCATTGTATGCATGATGTGTGGTTTGCAGAACCATATGCCAAAAGATTGTTACTATAATCCTGTTAGCACATACTATGCAAACAATGTTAAGAAAGAAGGAGTCAGAGAGTTTCACATTTGGACCGTATCAAATGGTTCAAGTTATAAAAAAGGAAAAACATATATTTGAAGCAAGGTTGCTTTCGAAAGAAACTCATTCTTCCGAAGGGAAAATGGCTTCGGAAGATAAAGCCAAAAAAACTCAGAAGAACAAGAAAGTTCACTTGAAACCTTTCGAGAAGAAGATTACTTTGGAAGAAAAGGTGGTGAGGGTATCTTCTGAAAAGAAAGAAGACTCGGAAGAATGCCATGCTGCTCAAGCTTCAACAAGCTGATCTATAATGATCAACCAAGGGATGGTCTGGATGATCAAAGAAGATAATGCAGCCCAAACCTCTTATTCACAAACTCTCATTGAACCCTCATGCATAACTTTTGGTTCAAGAAAATCCTCATCATTGGAAAAGCCCAAAACCAACAAGGCTTGGGTTTCCAATAAAAATTAACTTTCTTCACCTTATGTGCAGGGACATCCATATGACAAAAATAACAATGTGTGAATTGTAGATAGTGGATGCTCCAGGCACATGACAGGAAACAGATCTCTTCTGTAATAATTTCAACATTTTGATGGAGGTCCTGTTCAATTTGGAGGTGAGGCTGGAGGATACATTTCTAGCAGAGGAAGTGTATCCAATGACAAGTTAAAAGTTGACAAAGTTCATTTTGTCAAACAACTTGAACACAATCTTCTAAGTGTTTCTTAGTTTTGCGATCAAAAGCATCAAATATTTTTCACAGAACATGAGTGCATTATCCTCAAACTAGGGATGACAACTCCTCGAGATTTGGTGCTTCTTAGATCTCACAAGAAAAAGGATATGTACAAGTTGGATATGAACAATACTTCCCCATTAGGTGAAGTATGATGCGTTCTTTCCAAAGCTGATGGCGATCAGTCAACACTATAGCATAAACGAATGTGTCATGTCAATTTTAAAACCATGAATAAATTGGTTAAATTAACTTGGTACATGGATTTCCTAAAAAGGATTTTTTCTACAAAGATATCTGTGTTGTATGTCTGAAAGGAAAGCAACATAGAGTATCTCATAAATTCAAACGTGTTAACTCTATTACCACTCCATTAAACTTATTGCACATGGATCTTTTTGGTCCCACAAGTATAATGAAAATTGGAAGGAAATCATATTGCCTTGTGATCGTTGATGATATTACTAGATCACATGGGTATTCTTTTTAAGAACCAAGGATGAAACTGCTAAAATGTTAAAATCTTTTATTCTTAAAATAAAAATCAAATTGATCACAAGGTCAAAATAATTAGAAGTGATCAAGGGATTGAGTTTAAGAATCAAGTTTTTGACTCATTCTTTAACTCAAAAGGGATTACCAAACAATATAGTGCCGTAGAACTCCTCAACAAAACAATATTGCTGAGAGGAGGAACATGGCACTTATTGGGGCTACTTTAACTATGTTAGCTGATTCAAAGCTGCCTCTAACATTCTGGGCAGAGGCAGTCAGCACTGCATGCTATGTGCAAAATACAGTTCTTGTAGTTAAACCACATGGAAAAACCCTTATGAACTATGGAACAAGACGCCACCATTCATTGGCTTTCTAAGGTCCTTTGGCAGTAGTGTACCATACTTAGCACAAAGGACAATTTAGCAAAATTTGCTGAAAAGTCGGATGATGCTATCTTTGTTGGATATTCCTCCAATTATATTGCTTATATAGTATACAACATTAAAAATCAAAAAAATTGAGGAATCATCCAACATTGTTGTTAGTGAGCACACTCCTTGTGTTAGGGGGAATGACCCTGATCGTATATTTGATTTAGAATTGTTTCCAAACTATTCTAAACTTTCTTATGTGAATGTTTCAGCTGGAACATGCACACAAAGTGATTCTGTTGATGACTAATTGTTTAAGTTACCCAGACCTATTCCAAGTTCTCCAAGAGCAACCCAAGATCAAGCTTCCACTATTATCAGATTTGATAGTATGACTATCTCAACAGATAGTGGAGCTTTAAAAAATTGTTAGCCTAGTAAGCCTCACCACTCATCCGGTGACACTACACAACACTTGAAGAATGGTTACACTAGACTTTGTTGCAATTTCTCCTGAAGAATGGTTAAAGAAGAGGTACCATTGACAAGACCTTATTAATAAAGAAGTCTAGGAAAGACATTTTGCTTGTCCAAGTCTATGTTGATGGCATCATATTTGGTTCTTCAAATGACCAAATGTCCAGAGACTTTGAGAGCATTGTGAAGAAGAAATTTGTGATGAGTTCCATGGGAAAAATGGAACTTTTTATTGGAATTCATGTAAAGCAGATGAAGGAAGGGTTTTTTATCAATCAATCCAAATATGTATCTAACATGTTCAAGAGATTTGATATGAAAGATTGTAAGCCAGCAAAGTCTACTATACCTAGAAACCACAATCTTTATCCTAACTCTAAGGGGGAGGATACTGATCAATATCAGTATAGGGCAATTACTAGGTCTCTGATATATCTCACATCAAGTTGACCTGGTGTTTGCAACATGCATTTATGCAAGATATCAAGCTGCTCCAAATGTGTCTCAGCTAGTTGCTGCCAAGAGAATCCTTAGATACCTCAAAGGAGCACCTAAATTAGGTCTCTAGTATCCAAGGAACTACAATTTCAATCTCTATGGCTATTTTGATAGTGATTATGGTGGCTGCAATATCAACAAGAAATCCACATCAGGAGGATGCTAGTTTCTTGGTGGAAGGATCATCTCATGGCAATACAAGAAGCAATTTAGTGTCTCAACATCAATTGCTGAAGCTGAATACATTGCTACTGCTAGTTGTTGTGCTCAGCTGCTATGGATTCAAAACCAAATGTTAGAATATGGATTCAACTTCATGAGTACTCCTATACACATTGACAATTATAGTGCTATCTCCATTACTGAAAATCCAGTCAAGCATTCCAAGACAAAGCATATTGATATCAGGTACCATTTCATTAGATATATTCATGAGAAAATCTAATTAAGGTAATCAAAGTTGATTCAAATGAACAATATGCTAACTTGTTCACCAAAGCTTTTGATGAACAAATATTTAAGTATCTCATTATGGCTACTGGGATGAAAAACATTGATTAGTCTATCTCATTTGAAAACCTTTTCAAAATGTGCCTCGTCTTTGTCAAAACAATCTAAGCCCTACGGTAAAAGGGTTTTCTTTAAAATTTCTCTAAGTACAAATTCTTCCGAAGAGGAATTAACCCTCAGAAGATATCAAATACATCTTCCGAAGCAAAATTCATCCAAGGGAAATCTTCTTCTCGGAAGAGTTTTAGTCTCGGAAGAAGTGATTGATAACATATTAGATCTACTTCCAAAGCTTATGAACTCTTTCACTCGAAAGGCAATTTTACTCTCGGAAGTAAGGAATTTACCTTCGGAAGTAAAATTGGCTTCGGAAGAATATTACCTTTAGAAATGATTTATACTCGGTAGAAAACCTTACTGTGCAACAAAAATCTTTTGGGCCCCACAATATAAAAGGTAAAGATTTTCTTATTAATTTTAGAATTTTTAAATGGATTTAACCTTATCGCCCCTATCACATCATACCCTAAACCAAACACTTAGACAATTTTGGTGCAACTAAAAAAGGTCTTCCAAAGCTAAGTCAAGAAATTCCAAAGACAAGTGGAATTATTCTGAAGGTAAAGCCAGAACTTCCGAAGATTATGCCTAAAGAATCTTTAAAAGGATAACTACAACTTTCGAAGATGAAATATTCTCTCTTCCGAAGTCTAAGACTTAGAAGAAACAAAGACAATGACTTTCGAAGCATGAAGAATTGAAGTAAGCCTCAAGCCTCAGAAGAAGTAGCCTCTTTCGAAGTGGCTTCGAAAGAACATACTATGAACCAGTGGACATAAGTATGGTCCTTCTGATAGTCTGCTACAAATCTCTGATATACTGCATAGCACTTTCCCACGCCCATGTAGTTGACCATACTTTACTTTACTATTCACCTTTTTATCAGTTAGTATAGTTACCAACTTTAGTTGGTGACAAAAAGTAAGTCATGGACATGTCATGACTACCTTATCTTAGATAATATTTTATCTAAGGTACCATGTCTTTAGCATTGTAGTATTTGCTTTAGTCATAGGTTTCCAATTGGTATCAACGTATTGTCGACTGTAGGTAATAGTATACATAGTTTCTCATTGTAACTCATTTAACATGCTTGTAAGAGTCTTGTAATACCTTTGATTTAAGAAGTAATGTATACAAGCGACTTGAAAATTATCTTCTTTTGTTCTTAGTTACTTAATATATTATTATCAACTCTTAGAAAGATTCTGTATCATCTAACCGAGTGTATTTAAATGAGTTTGAGAGAAAACAAGTATTTAGTGACAAAACCTGATCCTGCAGAAAACTTGCATGTTTATGATGATAGGATCATGTTAGAATGTCTATAAATGATGTTTAATGTGGTGGAATGTTTAAATTGAGTTGTTTTGATGCTTCATTGATCATGTAAAGAATGTAGGTTTTGGTGATCATACATGATATTGAATTATGGTTAGTGATTAGGAAATCATGTTTGGGTTAGGAATTGCTCATTATTGTGTATGTTTTTTGGAATGAACCTTATTGATGGATGTGATTATAATTGTCATACATGCATGCGAATCTAAGGCCCCTACTTAGTAGGATTGATAGGGTTTAGGATATGAAATCGCAATTGGCTTCACATGGCATGTAGTGCATGATTAGACTTCACGTATGAATTATTGGTTGTAATGTATTAACATTTGTGTTGAATATGTTGGTTGTTGAGATTTGCATGAGTTTTATGATGATCAAATGTTGTGTGATGATCTAGGTAGAACTTGGGTTGATGATGTGATACACGTGAATGACTTGCATGATGTTCATGTATGCTAAGTTGTTACGCTAGATTAAATGACATATCAACTAATATGTCACCAACGGGTCAAACAGGTCAACTAAGTTAACTTAGAGTATTTAAGCTTTCTATTTACACGTACTCATGTACTTGTGTGTTCTAGGTAAACTTTGAAGGGTTGTATTCTTATCTATCGTCAGTTTTCCATAATAATTGTTCATTGCACATCAGGTGAGTTCATGTCCCTCTATTTTATAAACTCTATTCTAGGGGAGGTAGCATACTTGTACTAAAATGCTATTTTATTATAATAAGTTGTGTATGTTTTAACATATTGCATAATACCTTCAAAGTCCTCACATCTTTGGATCATTAATAATGGTAACTAGTGGGAAATCTTGGGTAGTACTACTGGGTTTGAGAAGCCCCACCTATGTGAATCGAGATCAAACGGGTGCAATATTGTCCTAAACACAAACATTGTCACGACCTGGTAAGTCATGACGGGAGGCAACAAACGCAACATAGTCAGCTTCGATCGCGAAATCACTATTGTTATTACTTGTGAATATAGACTAGCTATCTAATTCAATGCACTTCTTATGTTATGCCAATGTTATTGTATATGTTAAATGCCAACTCTTGAACTCACCAACTATTGTGTTGACATTTTTAGTATGCTATTCTTAGGTCGTTAACTCAAGGTGCCATTAGGAGCACATCACGGGTCCATCATGCATTCTAAGACTTTATTTCGAGTCATAACACTTGGATATTATTTTTGAGTTTTAAATATTGGGTTGGCACATTTTTGCCAAATATTTACATTTACATACTTTGGGTTTGTTTTAAATTTCAAAACGCTTCCGCATAGGTTTAAAGTTTGAATTTTGGTTGGCTTTATTTAAATATGGCATATAGTGTCGTTCTGAGTAACTAGTGACTGTGATCTTGGTTTGTTCACACGCCTCACAGTAAAACTCTGCACGTGTATTTTGAGGGCGTGACAAATACAAAGGTTGGTTTTCAAGGATGTATGTATATTACTCTTAAGTAATTTTTACAAATGTTACAATGCTTAGTCTAAAGACTAGTTACATGAGATACTTTGAAGGCCAACTGGACAATAATCAAGACAACAAGATCAATGCAGAGTCAAAAGGCAATCAATCTTTAAGCATCGGAAAACTATGTCTTCTAGCATCGAAAGACATCACTTTTGGCTTCAGAAGATTCCTGTCTTTGGCTTTTGAAGATTTGACACTTAGTAAATTTTCCCTTGTGTATGGTCAAATCTTCTGAGGTAACTTCCTTGTACTTAAGTTGCATGATGCGAGATCTTTGGTTAGCATCAGCCTCAAAGATAAATCTTACAAACTCTCCCTAGGTTGATGCTATAAAAACTTGAAGATTACTATAAGTCTTGATTCTTCACTTGTGTATAGCCATAATCGAAATCAGAGCCATTCCTCTATTCATCAATTGCTCTGGATTCTTTAGGCTCTCATAGTATCTCCTAATGTCCAAGAGATTATGAGTAGAGATTTCAAGTATGTTCTGTAAGAAAAAACTTATGGACCTCATTGATCTTTTGTGACATACCATCTGTCTGGGTTTGGAGATTATATCCATGACAAGATGGGTCTCTTAGTAGCAAAAGGCTCTACAACTAAGGGAGTTAACTGAGCAACCTCTTTTGGTTACCCCTCAAGATGTTCTAACTCATCCTGAGGTGGAGAGGTTGATGCCTTAGATTTCTTCCTCTTCTTAAAGTCTCTTCTAATGGCCATCCTCTTTCTTTTTTTATACTTCAATTGAGAAGGTTGGTCTTGATCATATTTTTTCCTTATTTATCCTTCTCTGTTTGGTCCTTCCCCTTCACAACTTCACTAGAAGGTTCAGGACCTTATCGTGGGACAGAAGATGAAGCTTCTTGTGGATTAGCACTAGGTCCAGGTTGTGTTGTCCGTTGAGGTTCAACCCTAATGCTTTCTCTGTCATTCCATATGTTCGAATTAAATCTTTCCACGCTAAATCTTCCATGTCTGACGTGGTCACATGAGATTGATCAAGATGATGATGTAGTTTTGTTAATTTGCATAGACCATGAAGTCTAACACCAGAGAGGCTTGTAACATGATCACGATGATTTGAAACCATTGAAATGTACTAATTTATTGTCATTTTTGAGGTTTCGTGGCTGCTGGCGGTGTTCGTTGTTGGTGTTAGGTAGTGTTACAACACAACAAGAAGATGGTGAAGAAGATGAATACGATTGTAAACATAACCTAATTTTGCTCTTAATTTTTTTGTGTTTAGGTTATATGTGCTGAAGCGTATAGCATTGCCTTGGACTTACTTTTTTCTGTTAGGTTTAAACTTTTTTATTCTGATTGAAGAATAAGGTGAGTCAATAGGTAGAGATTCCATTTAAGCGCTCTAATGTGCTACAACTTTGATTCAACATTTTCTTGAATTTAGGTTGGAGATTTTGGGGTTTATATGATCTGAATCAAATTTAGAAGTAAAATTTGTATAAACAAACAATTTATGTATTTTTGGCTATTGTTGCTTCATAGTTGGTATTAAACTTTATTTGGGAGTTGTTGGATCTAGAAAGGCTGATGCAACCAAAACCAAACACTTAGATTATTTTGATGCAACTTTTATAGGACTTCCGAAGCTAAGTATGGAACTTCCAAAGGAAATGGAGTTCTTCCAAGGATAAAGTGCAGGATCAACTTCCGAAGGAACACTTCAACTTCTGAAGACAAAATCTTCTCTTCCAAAGTTCCAGACTTCGAAGAACTCAAAGACAATAACTTCCGAAGTAAAAGTCCTCAAGTTACGGAAGAAGCAGCCTCTTCTGAAGTATAAAAAGGCTTCAAAAGAACTATTTCTTCCGAAGCCAATTAACATTCAGAAGATTTTGCTATGGACCAGTAGACATAAGTATGGTTCATCTGACACTCCGCTGTAAACCTCTGATGTACTGCATGGTGTTTTCTCTAAAAGCAATGTAGTTGACCATACTTTATTCCACTGACCACCTTTACTTGTTAGTATAATTACCAACTTTAGTTAGTGATAAAAGGTAAGTTATGGACATGTCATGACTACCATATCTTAGATAAGACATTATCTAAGATACCATAACTATAACTTTGTAGTTTCTACCTTAGTTATTGGATTCTAGCTGGTATCAAATAATAACCGGCTGTAGGTGATAGTATATATAGTTTCTCATTGTAACTCGTGTATCATGCTTGTAAAAGTCTTGTAAACTTTGAGTTGAGAAGTAATATATACAAGTACCTGAAAGATTATTTCCTTGTGTTGTTACTTAGTATATTATAATCAACTCTTTGAGAGATTTTGCTTCATCATAATCGTGTGAGTATAAGTGAGTTTGAGAGAAAACCAAGTGCTTAGTGATATATATCGATCTGGTAATTGGTATAAGAGCTTTTTAGGCTCTTGATTGTGTGATCTTACCATCCAAATCAACTTGTTTTCCCTCCTCCCTTCACCACACTCTAAACTGCCCTTTATTTAGAAATCTGAAGTTGAGATGGGGGCAATGACTAAAGCACCTATCATCACCCCTGAAAACTTTAGACAATGGAGTAGACACATAGAAGGTTTCATTAGGTACCTTGACGGTAAAATGTGGTATCCATTATCAATGGTCCTTACAAGCTAAAGGTTGCTGCACCTGGAGGAAATGGTGCCATGATCGAAAAGGCTGTTGAAGACTACTCTGATGAAGACTGGAAAAAGATGGACATGGACAACAATGCTATGACTTCTCTTATGACTGCTATACCCAACACCATCATGGTGGGGTTTGAGCATTGCAAGTCAGCTAAAGAGCTGTTTGATGCATTGTCTGAGATGTATTCCAACTCCAATTATTCGAAAAAATATTCACTCAAACAACTGTTTAAGAACTTTACCTATATTGCTGGAGAGACCCTCAACAAGCAATACTTCAGGTACATGGATCTTATCACTTCTCTTCAGTCTGTGGGACTTGCCATTGACTTGAGAGATCTCTCACGGAAGTTCATGAGTGCACCCCCAAATGAGTGGACATTCTATAGTGTCTCCATCAAGAGGATAGAGAATCTGAACTCCCTCATCATGACTGAACTATACGGCATCATTGATGTATACCATATAGAGATGGAAAACAAGAAGGGCCATTCGATGAGCAGACCCTCAAGCCTTCCTGCTTCTAATGCTTTAATGGATGTTGAAGGCTCAGGACCCAATCAACATCAGCAGTACCTGACTTACTCTTAGCACCCATCCTGCTCTTCAGGACCTTACATCATATTTCCTGAGACTCCAAGGTCTCAACAGGCTTAGCAAGGTTCTTTCCAAGACAGCTATGCCTTTGTCTCTGGAAATGGTTACTCGAGTGATCATCAATTATGCTTCGATCATCTAGAGTACTTCAGTCTAGATGATGTGGAGTACGTGGGTATAGCCCAATAAATGGCTCTGCTTACCTACAAAGCAAAGAAGTTTTTCAAAAGAACTGGAAGGCAGTTCCCTAAAAACCCAACTAGCAGCAAGTTTGGGTTGACAAAACCAAGCAAAGTGTTACAACTATAACCAACTTGGTCATTTTTGGAGATACATGATGTTCCTAGTTTATGAGCTTAACTGTAAAAGTCTTTCATTTCTAACACATGTGTAATGTAATGGTTGAATGAAATATAATATGTGGTTGATGTTTATTAATGTTCAATTATTTCATATTATTATTGTGATAAGTATAATTCATATGTATGAACTTATTATATAGGTTTGAAGTTATTATACATAGTTCTTAGTCAATAATGATTGAGAAATGTGTTCAACCTACTCGGGTGAGTATTCATGCTAATGGACCATACTTATGGACCATACGCATGAATATATCATGCTTATGGACCAGTCACATGACTGAACCAGGAGACTGGATCAGTCGTATGATTGAGACATAAGATTGACTCAGTCGCACGATTGAACCTTCAGTCTTGCGTTTGACTCAGTCGCATGATTCAGTCGCACGACTAAACCATGCTAATGGTTCAGTCGTATGAATGGAAACTAAAAACCTATAAATTCCACCTAATTCGTGGAAAAAGATAACAATTCGAAACAATTTAGAATACTTCATAACTTTTCACAAACCCTGGCTGTCCAGAACGTCCAAGACAACCAATCCAACTTCAAAGTTTGTTCTTGATCGATTCCTACTCATTCTTAACATTTAGTTCATTCTTATATCGATCGGGTTAACGTTCTCACTGATTGGATCGCCAATTAAATAGGATTATGCACTATTTGATCTGGTTTCATGCAGAATCTGTTAGTATCCCGTGCGTACATGGTCCTGACAAGTGGTATCAGAGCATTGGCTCTTGATTTTGCATGGAGTCGATTAGTTTTGGGGTTAAAACTCACGTTTTAATTTAAAATAGTCATCACATTGGTTCTAAAGGTGTTTTCGACCTTTGCATGCATAAAAGTTGTGTTTTTCATCATACGACAGATTAGGGTTTCTGGGAAAATCGTGTTTTTGTGTCAAACTGTCAAAATCTTTGATTTTACAAAAACAACAACTTTCAGTCACACGATTGGTCCAGTTGCACGATTGAACTCAATCGTATACTCCATTCGCACGACTGAACTCAGTCGCATTCCTTATTCTCACGATTGAACAACTCTAGTCGTTTGATTCCAATCGTGTTGTTCATACGCACGACTGAATCCAATCGCACGATTGAACTTATTCGCACCCTTCATTTGAAAGAGTGACCCATACTCATTTTCCATTCGCACGAGTGAAACTGTCCTGTTCTAAAAGAACAAAGTTTAAAGCAATGGAAGATCAATTTGCTGCCTTTACTGCCGGAAAGGACTCTCGTATCCAGAACCTTCTGCTTCTAGAGAATGAGATTAGTAATCATAATAAACCACCGAAGCTGATAACATTAGATGATTATCCTTAGTGGAACAGCGGTTTGAAATATATTTAATTAGAGTTGATCCCAATCTATGGACGTCCATTAAGACTGGTTACACGGTACCAGTCAGTGCTAATGGAGTCAAGTTAACATTGGGAGGGATGAGTGAAGCATGGATGACATTATTGATAGATTCTATCGTCTGATGAGTGAGTTGCACACTCATGGTGTAACAATATCAATGGAAGATAAAGTTTCAAGCTTTGCAGATGGCTTACAGGATAAATGGGATTCATTTGTGTCCAACCTAAGACAGAATGACATTCTTGTGACGTTAGACATAAATGACTTCATCCTGAAGTTAAGAGAGGAAGAATTGAGAATGAAATACAAGTCTAAGAAAGGATCCTATGTTCAGAATCCTTCATTCTACAACTCAGTTCCAACTCCAGCTGTGTCAAGAGCACCGTTACAAATAGCTTTCGCGTCTAGTTCTTCTGCTCATTCTCAAACCAGTACCTTAGGAAATGAAACATCAGGGTTGTCTGGAACCCAATATATAGTTCCTGAAGCAAACACTACAAAGTTGAAGACCAAGAATCTCGGTAATGTTACAGTGGAAGTTGCCAAAGAACATATGGATCTTCTAGCGGCGGTTGTACAATCTTACAATGGTTTAGTTGCCGGTAAGGTTGGAAATTATCATCTTGCAGATGAGGATTATGAGCAAGTTGACAAAAATGAACTAGAAAGGATGGATATAATGTGGGCTTTGGCGAGTGCTGTCAGAAGGGCAAATAAGTTTGTTAAAAAGACGGGGCAGAATCTAGTAGTCATTAAAGATACAACCTTTGGTTTTTATAAAACCAAAGTCACTTGCTTCAACTATGGTGAAAAGGGGCATTTTAAACGTGAATTTGTAAAGCCAAGAAAACTGGGAATGGCAACCCATTTCCTTCTTTCAACCGTCAAGACAAAGACATGAGTGGAACCATATCTTCAAGCAAAGAGACAAAGGCCTTGACCGCTCAAGGTGATAAAGGGCAAGACCGGTCCTTCCGCTTCATTTCTCCAGGTGAATCAAATATTGCCTGTGTTGAGGCATTGGATGATGAATCTGCTAGTGAAGGTGAAGTCATAGCTGAGCAAGAGATGTCAGATACCGAAAAAGCTGTGACTGTGGTAAATCACTTGGTTGAGGAAGAGCTCAGAGCAACAAACTCATAATCTCCAGTAAACGAAGAGTCTGAAACGACATTGATGACTAACTCATCTGATTCCTCACAGGTAAGTTCTAATGACCAACTATTTGATAAACATGCTTGTTCTGAATATGACAAATTTAGGGATAGAATTGATTTAAAAATTGCAAGGTTATTAGAACACAATGATAATTTGATAAACGATTTACAACTCTGCACCAAGGCCAATCGAATTTTAAAACAAAATGAATGCAGTTACAAAGAAAAAATAGAACTTTTGGGAAAATAACTAAGGGAAACCGAGGTTGTTTCTTTAAATCAAGCTAATGTCATAAAGTTTTATTTAAATTCTTTGGAAGAAATGAAGAAAGAAAAAGCAGTTTTAGAAGTCGAAGTTGATTCCTTAAAACAAAAACTGCATAGTTTCACTAGTTCTTCACACATAGTTCAAAACTTAGTGAAAGAGCGAAACAATGGGGAAGGTTTGGGTTACAAAGTAGTTCCACCATCACATGCAATCCTTCTGAATACTAAAAGTAGACCAATAAATAACAACCCAGATCCCGATTCTACGGGAAAACCTATGAAGGATAGCGCTAAACAAAAAGAGTCTACTTTGAAGTTAAAAGGAAAGAAGCCTATTTAGAAATTGGATGATAAATTTGAAAAGGTTAATTTAAGGTCAGGTTCACACACGTCTACATTTGGAACGCGCCAGTCTAGATGCTAGGACAAGCGATGGCAAATGGGTTTCCCTTGGCTAAATTCAATGAGATGATGACTGAGGAGTACTGTCCTCGAAATGAAGTATAAAAGCTGGAGATGGAGTTCTAGCAACTTAAGATGCAGGGCTCAAAATCAAGGCCTACACCACCCGAACCCATGAACTAGCCACCCGATGCTCGGGGATGGTGTACGAATGTACAAGAGAGTTGAGCATTACATACGGGGACTAGTACCCAAAATTCAAAGCATGGTGTCTGCTTCCAACCTGACAACGATTCACCAAGCCATCCAGTTAGCTCATAAGCTGACTGATCAAGCAGTGGAGCAAGGACGTTTTGTAGATACATGTGTCCCTAGTTTTTGAACTTAATGTAATATGTCTTTAGTGTCTTACACTTATGTAACAGTTGGGTACTTAATGAAATGTAAATGTTTGGTTGTGTTTATAATGTTTAATATTTCATTAATGAGTTGTTTAACGCATATTGAATTGATTATATAGGTTTGTGGTTGTTTGAACTAATATAAATAATGTAATGACAATTAATACATTCAAACTTAGTAATATGAAGTTATCAT
>BJCM01269067.1:5483-17456 GCA_018326385.1 Flaveria bidentis
GATCATATCATTAATTAAATATTAATTGGTGTTTGCTAAGCTTGTTATTGGGTATGACCCGACTTGGATGATAGCGTACTAACCACATCAATGTTCTATGTGTCTTGGGCATAAAGAATCCAACATAGTTTTGTTGTGCGTCGTTAGGGATTTGCTCGCATAATGAATGGGTGAAATTGCTTGTCTTTCCTTTGTCCTAATACGGCTCCTACTGCGAAATCGCTTGCGTCGCACATGAGTTCAAATGGTAGCGTCCAATCTGGGGAAACCATGATTGGAGCGGTTACCAGCCTCTCCTTAAGCAATTTGAATGCACTAATGCATTCGTCAAAAAATACGAATTGAGCGTCTTTCTCGAGAAGTTGAGTCATTGGTCGAGCGATTTTTGAGAAATCTTTGATGAAACAATGCTAGAATCCTGCATGACCTAGGAAACTTCTGATATCTTTCACGTTTGTGGGATGTAGAAGTTTAGAAATAGTGTCAATTTTGGCTTGATCGACTTCAAGCCCTGCTCGAGAGATTTTGTGTCCTAACACTATTCCTTCCGTAACCATGAACTGGCACTTTTCCCAATTTAAAACAAGGTTAGAATCTTCAAATCTAACCATCATCTTTTCCAAATTTTCAAGACATTGCTCAAATGAGTTTCCAAAGATGGAGAAATCATCCATGAAAACTTCCATTGAGTGTTCAATCATGTCATGAAAATTGCTACCATGCATCTTTGAAATGTAGCAGGAGCATTAAACAATCCAAAGGGCATTCGCCGATAAGCAAATGCGCCATATGGACAGGTGAATGTCGTCTTCTCTTGATCTTCGGGAGCAATAGAGATTTGAAAATAACCTGAGAAACCGTGCAGGAAACAATAAACCATTTTTCCATATAATCGCTCAAGCATTTGGTCGATGAAAGGAAGAGGGAAGTGATCTTTCCTTGTGGCGTCATTGATTTTATGACAGTCTATGCAAACTCTCCATCCGGTAACTGTACGAGTGGGAATAACAGTCATTCCTCCTTTTCTTGGGACAACTTGGACGGGACTGACCCAAGGCGAATCAGAAATAGGGTATTCAAACCGGCATCTAGCAGTCTGATTACTTCTTTCTTCACCACCTCTAGCATTCTCAGGTTTAAATGTGTTTGAGGTTGAATGACGGATTTGAAGTTCTCCTCCATCAATATTTTAAGAGTGCAAATGGACGGATTGATTCCCTTCATGTCCATGATTTTCCATGCAATTGCTCGTTTGTGTGCCTTAAGCATATTGAGCAACTTGTTCTTCTCATCAATTGATAAGGCGGATGAGATTATGACAGGAAATTGAGATGTGTTTTCAAGAAAAGCGTATTCGACATGAGATGGAAGTTCATTGAGCTCTAAATCTGGATGGTCATCTATAAAAGGTTTGGCTTTCGGTGAAGTGTTGTTTCATCAATTTCAAGTTTTGGAATGATTTGGTTCTCACAGATGGGTTTGGTGATTTGGACCTCGATTAATTGAGTGTTGCAAGCTTCATTTTGAAGAGTTTTCTTCAAATGAAAGCTTATGATCGAATCGCAAGTATCAACGTAATAGAGCGAGTCATCATGATGTTGAGGGTGTTTCATGGATTGGCCTATATCAAAAGTTACTTCCTCCTCGTCTACTCTAAGTGTGAGTTTGCCTGTACAAACATCAATGAGGGCTTGAGTAGTCACTAAGAAATGTCAACTTAGGATAAGAGGAACATTTTTGTCCTCATCCATGTCAAGGATCACAAAATCAATGGGAAATACGAACTTGTCAATTTTAAGTAAGAGATTGTCAATGATGCCCCTCGGATATTTGACAGAACTGTCAGCTAACTGGATGCTCATATGGGTAGGTCTAGGTTCACCTAAGTTTAATTTTTCAAAAACCGCATAAGGCATAAGGTTAATGCTTGCACCTAAATCAGCTAACGCATTATTGACAGAAATATTTCCTATTAGGCAAGGTATGGTGAAACTTCCTGGATCAGTCAACTTTTGAGGTAGTTTGTTTTGAAGAACTACAGAGCATTCCTCATTCAAAACCACATGTGATAACTCTTCTAGTTTCTTTTTGTTTGACAATACACCTTTTAGAAACTTAGCGTAGTTTGGCATTTGTGCTAAGGCCTCCACCAAGGGCAGATTGATGTGGAGTTGCTTGAACAACCCAAGGAAGTTGTCGTATTGTGCCTCCATTCTTTGTTGTCTCAAACGACCTGAATATGGAGGTGGTAGAACATACGGAGGTGGTGGAACGTATTTCTTGGCTGCTTCTTCAATAACAACAGGTTGCTTTTGCTTATCACCCGCATTACTTGGAGTTTCGGTTTCTACATCTTCAAGGATGGGTTGTAATGCGGGTGCATCACCTTGAGTGGTTTTACCACTCCTATTGGTGATGGCTTTGACTTGAGCATTAGGGTTTGTCACAGTGTTACTGGGAAAAGCTCCTTGAGGTCTTTCAGATAGTTTTGTGCAATTTGACCTACTTGGTACTCTATGGTCTGCAATGATGCTTTGTTGCTTTTGATGTCAGCTTCGTTTCTTTGGAACCTCTCCTTATTTCTTCGATTAGATTTCTGGATGTACTCATTTGTGGCTTGTGTGGTTAATAACACTACGGCAATAAATCTTCCATTGATGATGCTCCACGGTCTTGGCTGCTTGAACCTTGGTATGGTGGTTTCTATTGTTGTTAAGGTAGCCTTCGGTTGAATCCAGATGATTGTTGGTTATTACTAGCATCTCTGTAATTCGAGTTGCTTCTTCAATTTAAGTTGTTGTATGTGTTGTTTAGGCCTCCTACATAGTCAACATCTTCAACTACCATAATGCCTTGTGGGCATTCGCTGGTCTTGTGTGAATTTCCACATGTGTTTCATCACGTTGGGGTTTTCTTTAGCTCGCTTTGCAATTGTTCAAATTTTTTGGTTTGAGCTTCTAATTGGGCTGCAATTAGGGTTTCAAAGTCTACTTGATGAATACCTATAGAATTGGGTTTGGTCCTCAAGGAATTGTAGGCAAAGCTCTTCTTAGGTACTCTTTCTAAGGCTTGGTATGCTTCTGTTGGTGTGACACTTCCAAAATCTCCTCCCGCAGTTTGGTCTACCGCTTGCTTGTGGGCTCCGCTGGATGCATCGTAAAAGGTTTGACACTACAGCCACAGATCTAGTCCGTGATGTGGGCATCTCCGAAGGAACTTTTATATCTCTCCCATGCTGCGTGTAATGATTCATCGTCGTCTTGGCGGAAGCTTGTGATGCTGCTTCCTAGTTTGGTAGTGCGATCGGGTGGAAAGTATTTCAAAAGGAATAGATCAGCCATTTCCACCCATGTGGTGATGGAACCAGGCGGAAGTGAATCAAGCCGGTCGATGGCTCGACCTCGTAGTTAAAATGGAAAAAGTCTTAGTCGAATGGCATCGTCTGAATAGTTATTGATTTTGAAGGTAGCACAGATATGAAGGAATCGTGAGATGTGAGCATTAGGATCTTCATCTTGTAATCCATGGAACTGAAAAGAGTTTTCTACAAGTTGGATAATACTAGACTTATTCTCGAAATTGTTGGCTGCTATTGTTGGTTGGACAACACTAGACCCATAACCATCTATTGACGGTGTGGCATAGTGTGTCATCTTCATTTCCTCGTCTTGGTTAGCCATGTCTTCTTTGGATGGTGTATCCTCCAAAATGTCTTCTTCAATGACCGGTGCTTCTTGTTGTGATCTTTTGCACAATTTTTGACGAAAAAGTCGTTCGGGTTCCGAAAGAGGCGGAACAAGTTCAGAACTAGGCGAGTCGGGCATACACTAAATTAGAGAAGCATAAACTAACTAAGGCTTAAAATGAATTAGGCAAAAGTAACTAAATTAACTGAGACAAACTACCTAAAAATAAAAATGAAGTTTAAACAAAAATATATTAACAAGTTATATACAAGATAGTCGAAAAATTAGTTTGTCTTTCAAACTGCCGTGTGTCCCCGGTAACGGCGCCAAAAACTTGATGGGGTGCGGATAGTATATATATTTTAATAAATATTTATCTCACAGATTCAGATTTAATTGGTTAATACTAATACTAAACCACACATACAAAAGGCAAGTGTACCTGTCATGTGCTAATACAGTGTTGGTAAGAACCAAGTATCAATCTGTGGACACACCTAGCCTACTCAACAA
Source organism: Flaveria bidentis (assembly GCA_018326385.1). Classification (NCBI taxonomy): domain Eukaryota; kingdom Viridiplantae; phylum Streptophyta; class Magnoliopsida; order Asterales; family Asteraceae; genus Flaveria; species Flaveria bidentis. The sequence goes on from BJCM01269067.1 coordinate 9,683, forward strand.
ACTTGATGATTTGACTATCAGAATTGGTTTTTGTTAAAGAAAATGATAAGTTTCATTGGAAATATTTTTAGGGTTTAACAACAATGATAAAACTAAAGTAAACTATAAATTGAAGCGTTTGGATTTAAAACTAGGGAATAAGAGTTATCATCCTAATTAGACTCCACTTATGTAACCGTGATGAATTGGAGTTGTGAATTAAATATATGGATTAATGTAATTGTGTTAACGTTTATAAAGATGAGCTGGCACGATTTCTCGTCTATCTTGTTGCCGTAGTGACTAGGATCATGTCAGGTTGAGTTTTACTGCTTAGATCAAAGCCCTAGTAATGTAGGTAAATCTTTTGTGACCTATTTGACATATGATTTCTGAAAACATAACATAATGTTATAAAAAGAGTTTTTAAGTTCCTTCCTAACATAACATTAATTTTAGAAAACCATAACAATTACTGAAGATTTCTCACACTAATAAAAGGGAACCCGCAAATGATCAGAAAATTAAAGTGATATGATTTGTAATAACCATTTCTAGTTCATTAGCCATGGATTTATTATGAAGACCAGTTTCGTGAATGAAAGTTAATCATACGTTTTTTCAACATTGTATGAAAATCACAATCACAAACCATAAATTTATAACTTCTCGTTCAAATGTAGATGCTACCCATCAATAGTTTTCCCAAGACCACCAAAACATTAACACAATATTTATCACACCATTAGTTCATCACAAATTACATAAGTTTCATCCGATTAGGATGATAAAAAGTGCTTAGCTCATAATGAGCTTACACATAACAACAAATAACAAAGAAGATAGATATGTAATCATCGGTGAAATGGAACAATCAAACCGATAATCCACAATGGATGATGTTTAGAGGATCTCGATCTTCTTCCAAGAGTTGTATGCACCTCCCGAGCCTTCAAATGACCTTGAAGTCTTGATTCCCTAGACAGTTCTGCAAAGTAACTCTCCCACAAAAACTTACCAAAAATGGTAAACTTAGGCTTCTATTATAGGCTTTCTGGAGCATTTAAGCACGGCCCCATGCCTAAAAGGCACGACCCCGTGCTAGTACAATGCTTATGAAAGTTGGTGGGCTCGTACATGCAGGTTGTGTTGGGCACGGCCCCGTGCTAAATGGGGCACAACCCCGTGCTAAATGGGGCACAACCCCGTGTTTGAGGTGGGGCACGACCTCGTGTCTACTTTCAGGGAACAGTACTTTTTGTCTTGTCAGATGTCCAAACATGGGGGTGTGTTAATTTAGCATGGGGGTGTGTTTCTGGCAAAGCAATTAGGCATGCTTAATGAGGCACGACCCCATGCTAGGACTCCAAAGCTCGGATTACTTCAATTTCTTGCTAAATATGCTTCTTTTGTCCAACTTTCCCTTTTAAACACCTAAAAACAAAATTTAACAATTTAAATACATTTTCATCATTTTAAGGAAGGTATTAAGGAATAATTGATGTGCTTTTGATAGGATTTTTATGTATAATTTGGAGCACATCAAGGAGCATGCCGATCACATTAGGGATGTGTTAGAGACATTGAGAAAGGAGAAGTTGTATGCTAAATTCTCCAAGTGCGCATTTTGGTTGCGCGAAGTTCAGTTTTTGGGTCATGTAGTGAATCCCGAGGGGATTATGGTGGACCCAACAAAGGTGGAGGCGGTGATACAATGGAAGTCTCCGAAGACGCCATCCAAGATTCGTAGCTTCTTGGGTTTGGCAAGCTGTTATAGGATATTTATTCAAGTCTTCTCTAAGATCTCTTCTCCACTAACCAAGTTGACCCAAAAAGATATGAAGTTTATATGGGTCAAGATCTGGAGAAGTCTTTTGAGGAGTTAGAGGTGAGGTTGACTCAAGCTCTAATCCTGTCATTACCTGAAAGGAGTGATGATTTGTTGGTTTATTCACATGCTACTTACTCAGGGTTGGGATGTGTGTTGATTCAAAGGGGAAAGGTTATAGCCTATGCATCCCGATAGTTGAAAGTCCATGAGGTCAATTATGCTACTCATGACTTGCAGCTAGCATTCGTGGTCTTTGGGTTAAAGATATGGAGGCACTACCTATACGAGACGAGTACACCATATTCACTGACCACAAGAGCTTGAAGTACTTCTTCAAGCAGAAAGACTTGAACATGAGGCAGAGGAGATGGTTGGAGCTCATAAAAGATTATAATTGCGAGATCCATTACCATCTAGGCAAAGCCAACGTGCTGGCGGATGCCCTTAGCCAAAAGGAGAGACGCGAGTCGATTCGGGTGAATGTTTATGAGTTGATCATGACCTCTTATGTGATGAAGCAAGTTAAAAAGTTTCAAGATGAGGCGTTGAAACAAGATCATCTTAACTATGAAAGAATGAGAGGTCTAGTCGTGGAGTTGGGTGAAAACACACTCGGTGTTGGATCTTGTATGCCCAAGACACAATAACAAGCTAATCAAAGATTGATGTGGTTAGTACGTTATGATCCAAGTCGAGTCATACCCAATAACAAGCTAATCAAACACCAATAAGTATTTTTTTGTTGATGAGATCATACAAATAAATATTGATACCAATTTAGAAAATGGGTTTTCTAAAATGTTGCTTTTGTAATAGAACAACATTATATAGATAATTTGTTCATGAGAAATTATTTGTTTTAATATTTAAGTGAGTTAAATAATAACAAATAATAGAGTGTTAATGTTATAAAATTAAAAGAGGTTTTAATTTTATAAAACTATGGGATAAAAGAGTGGAAGTTTTATAAAATAAAAATTCCGAGGGAATCTATTTTAAAAGAGAATTTCGGCCGCCCCTTGGCCTTGATTTTTACTCTTTAGTCTTGGTTTTATACAAGACTTTTCATCCCTTGCACTCTTCCAAGAACACACTCTCTCACACACACATCCAAACCAATCTCTCTTCTTCTTCTTTGGCTGAAAAATTCATCTTTTGTTGGCTGAAAAATTCGAGTTTACCTTGGCTGATATTCGAGTTTGCAAGAAGGATAGATTTGGTGTTCTTCTACCTAACAAGTTAGGTGTTTGCAAGAGCTTGTGGGTATACATGCTTGAGGACTTCTCTTTCGAAGGCTAGACATTCAAGAAGCATCATCATCTTCTTCTCATCCATACTACATCACCTTGTTCTTGAAAGGTAGTTTCAAGAACACCCTATGGTTGTTCTTTTTCGTTTTTGATAAGCATTTCATTTCACATACATATAATCCTTATTTATGGGTTTTGTTTTGGTTAAAAAAGGTTCGTTTTTTAGAATGCTAAACAACATTTTAACACCTTATATCCGCTGCATTTTATAGTTTAAATGGTTAAACTAGCTTTGATTAACTTGTAACAAAACCCATCAATGGCATCTAGAGCCAGTTATGTGAAATACTTGCTTCAAAAGTTCTTGAAAAGTTAGTTTTCATGGACTTTTTCAACCCATTAGGGGCTGTTTTGTTGTGTATGAATGAATCCCTTATGTTTCAAGTTTTTATCTTACATGCTTTAGTATAAACCTTTGAAAGATTAACATCAAATGGTTGATTATATTGTTTGGACTTAACCCTAAAGTTTTGGTTCATGTTGGCCAGAACATTAAGGTTAATAAAAGGGGTTCATGGTTGTTCTTGGATGTTGTATATGATACATATTATGGTGCATAACATAGCCTTGACCTTATGTGTTTTGGATTTCGTTGATTGTGATTTTGTCATGTTGGTTTTGTTCTTTAAAGGGTTGTAATATTTGTGTTTGTATTTTGGGTTGTAAATTAAGTATTCATTGGTTACGTAATAATAGATTAGGTGTATTTCTTTTATTAGAAAAATTCTATTAGGATATGATTTTGTAAAAGAAGATGCACAAGATGAAGACCCAAAGAAGGACATAAAAGACATGGACACTTGAAGCATTTGGATGTGGATTCAAGTGGGAGTTCATGGACACATTTTGATGTGTCATTGTTAATCATTAGGAAAGACCTTATTACAACACTTGTGAAGGTAAACACGTGTAGTCAACTAAGTGGCTATGCTTATGCACTTATGTTTGTATGATTATGCTTGTTTAGTTGTTTGTTGTATGGTTGTTGTTTGATATTTGGATATGCATAAAAAACTCATTAACAAACTTAACAAGCTGAAAATTGATGTTTCTTTATCATTAAGTGATTAATAAAAGGTTATTAAAAGGATTAATGATTTTAATAAAAGGGGTTTTATTAAAAAGGTGAACCATAGGGTACCATGTATTTGAAAGCATGTAAATACAAGGTACATAGAGTTTTCTAAACTAAGATTATGAAAACTAAAATTTTTTTATAAACAAGTTTAACACTGTCCTTTTGCACAACACTTGAGTCACTTGGAAAATCTTAATAGGATAAAGGTCACCTAACCAATTTGAGGAAACTTGTCATTTGAGGTGGAGATACCATATTAGTGGGATAAAGGTCACCTAACCACTTATGTTGGAAAACTCACATGTGTGTGCAAGTTGGGTGACTTGATTTGCAAACCATGTTAAGTTGATAACCTACAATATGGTTTACAAAGTTGTTGATGGGATAAACGTGTCATCCCTACATATAATGTTTAAGTCGATCCCATATACCTAGAAGTTGGAAAGGGTTGCAATTGTCAAAAAGTTGACTACCTTGTGAATTTCACCTAACCACTATTTAAATGTAACATTGGATTCTAGAATTTAAAAATTGTGTATGACACATAAAAGGGCTTCAAATAGTAAAATATGAGAATATCGAAATTACTAAAACTGAACTTTGTTAAATTTTGTATATGGCCACCATCAACAATGAAAATAATGATATCCCGTCCGCTCACTCACTATCACTAAGGATCATTCTCAAAAAGGAGCGTCTAAACCATAACAACTTCATAGATTGGTTTCCAAATTTGAGAATTGTTCTCAAGCAAGAGAAATGATCGTATATATTAGACAATCCGATTCCCGATCAACCTAATGAGGATGATGAGGAGGCCTATAATAATTGGGTGAAATACACTAAGGACTCGGTCCAAGTGTCTTGCCTCATGTTGGCAAGTATGACTCCGGATCTCCAAAAAGAGTATGAACATCATGGAGCGTATGACATTATTGTTGGGTTTGTTGGACCATTATCTAAGTAGTTTAACCATTTAAACAAGAATAACACAACAGAATCAAAGCTTAATATAATGTGTAAGGCCCCGTTCCCGGGACGCTCACAGCTGGTAAATCATCGCACACAAGACATATACTTTACATTTAATCATTCATAAAACATTGCAGAGGAAGTATAAAGAAATAACTTTTGATATCATTACAAATGCTTTTGCAAGTTAATACAAGCGTTCATTTCAAATATCATTCGTTCGCATTACAATGCAAAAACACTATCAAAGGAATAACATTCAAAATGACAAGTAGCTGTTCCGTGCCATCCTCAGCAATGCTCACCTGACAACAGGAAAATGCTGAGAGAGTTCTAGTTTTATAAATAAAACATACTTATCTTTTGATAAAAACCATACTTTACATTCATGCGATCATACATCATACGTACACATAGATAATACTATTATTATCTTCGTCATTCTTTCGTTCATACTTTCATTCATTCTTCATTTCATTCATTACTTTCATCACTACCATGAACTTTACCCTTCATGCTCGTGATATTGTGCCTAAGCCTATAAAAGACCTTCATCGGTGGTGCCTAACACCAAGTGGTCACAGTACCTAAGGTAAAGTTAAGGTAAACCATTGTCATATGCTATGCCCTTCATGCTGATGAAACTGGACCTAAGCCTATAATAGACCTTCGTCGGTGGTGCCCAGCACCAGGTGGTCACAGTACCTAAGACACGCAACAATGGTTCATGGATATGGTCAATCACAAAGAAAGATCCCAATGTGCATCCTTTGGGGTAGCTAACCCGCACACCGTTGAGCTAACACCTACAATGGGTGTGCACCTCCATACATTTGCTTGCAAGCCTTTCTTACATTCATTCATTCATTCATTGATGCATGCATTCATCATCATGTTCCTCTTTCATTATCTTTCACTTTTCGTTACATAATACTTCGTTCATTTATCATCATAACACATAAAGTCATAGGAAAGATAAAAATACATCATCATAAGGAACATAAACATATCATTCATACATCATCATGCAAGGCATCATACATACATAACATACATCATGTATAACCATGCAGCATCATCATCATCATCATCATGCACAAACATCAATCACATAACATTACATGCCCATCATACCATTTATGACCTCAAAAGTCAACATACATAACCCCCGGGAATCTCCTAGGTCAAAGCCTACATTACTCCTTTTTCTCCCAAAAAGTCAGAATTTTTCTAAGTGTTCATCCGCATTTGATCCTATTAGACATCCGCATTTAATTGCTTAATCCGCATTAACCCCGTTTTTGTTCATCCGCATTTGATGGCCTCATGCGCATTAACCCCTTATTTGTTCATCCACATTTGATGGCCTCATCCGCATAAACCCCTTATTTGTTCATCCGCATTTGATGGCCTCATCCGCATTAACCCCTTATTTGTTCATCCACATTTGATGGCCTGATCCGCATTTCATGCACTAAGTCAATGTTCATCCGCATTGACTTCAATCGCATTTGTCATTCCCATTGGCTTACTCAGTGGTTAGTGTTCATCCGCATTAACCCTTTTCATTCGCATTAATCTTCCAAACACTTAGGCAGATTTAAAGCTTAACATGTGAGCCTAACAACATCATATTCGATTTCAACTAACCATTCATCATGTTGTAAGCTAAATTCTTACCCTCTAAGCCTTAGAAACATCATTGTACATCAGAAAACATGAACATAATCACATTATAACATCACAACATCATTATACATGCATAAGAGCATACGGGTCCAAAAACTAATTAAATCAAAACATACATTCATGCATTTCCAGCCCCAAAATCAGTTAAAAACCAGTAAAAGAGGGGTCCTAGAACTCACCTTTGCAGTTTTTGAGTATGGCTTCCTCCAAACTCGTTTGCAATTTGAATTCAACCACTTAGAGACCCACTAAAAACATACTCGAACACATATAAACACACATAAGCATAAACCCGAGGACATAACCAGTTAAGAACACCATAACAACATGAATTCTTACCTTAAATTCGAATTCTTTCTTCTTGTTCTTCTTCAAAGCCGAGAATATTTCTGCTCTCTTCCTTTCTCTCACTAAAAATCCGAAAGATTTGTGTGTAGAAAGGGTGATGGGCAGCCATGCCACCTTTTACACCCACTTTTCAAACATTTTGTCCTTTTGGACACTTTTTACCCCTAAACTTGGGTTTTATTTCTTTTCCTTCTTTTCCTTCACTTTATTCATTCTTTCCTTGACTTTAAAATAACCAGGTGTTACATAATGTTTTGTAAACTGAACATTTAGGCACATTATATGTCAACAACAAACCCAAGATTATAAGGATCATTTATATGTGAAGGAACTAGCAAACAAGCAAACTATAACAACCAAAATGAGCCATGGAACTACCTTCCAAAGTTGTCCAAAATCATTAGATGAACCACCTTCCAAAAGGCTGCCCACATCGTTGGATGTGAAGAAGAAGATGAAGTCTTGAAGGACCAAAACACCAAAGAAGATGTCCTCAAACTTGTATACCCACAAGCCTCAAGCAAAACACTTTGTTGCTAGGATTTTTGACACCAAAATCGCACCAAG
>BJCM01269071.1:0-13809 GCA_018326385.1 Flaveria bidentis
TTACTAATAAATTGATAAAAAAGCAGATAGTGCTAGTAGATCATAAATGATTTCAGAAGATCAAGATGAGTAGAATGTTTTTATTTTAATTTATATCGTAATTGACATGTTATTTCGACTACACTATTATTTGAATCTGGACAAATATGTTAAAGTACACCACTTGTGTATCCGTGATATCAATGCTACTATTGTTATAGTGTAATTATGATTGAATGTGTATTCAATAATAGCAATTACATTTAAGTTATAGTTGTATTTTAATGTAAAAAATGTTCGCATTAAAAAATAGGTTCCATTTCTCGTATTAAAATGATATAATATAGTTACATTAACTTTAGAAAAAGGTTGTATTTTTGTAACTACATATAATAAATGTTGCATTCAAGTGTAAAAGAAGTTACATTTACGTGTAAAAAAGTTGCACTTTTGTAACTAACCAATAATAAAAGTTGCAATTGAGCATTTAAAAAGTTATATTTGAGTATTGAAAAAGTTGCATTTAAAAGTAAAAAGTTACGTTAGAATGTAAAAAATGTTGCATACTAAAAATGTTGCATTTTAATAGTAAATGCAACACTTTAAAAAAAGGTTGCGTTATCAAACAAAAAAGTTGCATTAGCTCTAATGCAGCCCCCGATAAAAGGTTGCAACATTTTCTTGAGGCTGCATTATATTATTTTCTTGTAGTAACAAAACATGTTGTGTTTATATGGTATTTTGACATATAACGCATATTAAAAATGATTATTTACCTTTAATTTTAAAATCTCGGAACTGTTTGAATACATAATATAAATAACAAAGTTAAAAATTGTGCATATCAAAGTGATTCTAAAAATTGCTTTATTATATAAAGAATGATGTTTTAGGCTCTAATAATACAATCAAACAAAATTTCTATGAAAAAATATGATATATATAGGTTTTAAGTAAATAAAAAAATAAATGTAATATTAAACTATCTTTTTTCTAAATTAATTTTATATTAAAAATGATTTACTTTTAATCAGAATACACAAATGTAGAAGAAGAAATTGATTTTATATTGAAGTTAAAATTTATTTTGATTAAATGATATCCAAAACCTAAAAAGAGATGAATAAAATCAATTGAGATTAGGAACATGTTAAACAAAATGTATTTGCCTAAATATTTTATAAAAAAATTTAGTTCTCTGTAATCAAAAGTTGAGATCAATTTTAGATATAAAAATAGTTCTAAGGGTAGTATGGGAAAACCCATTTTTGTTGATTTGTTTTTCAAATTTCCCAACTTTATTTAAACGTTTATAATTTTTTTATATGATATTATTTTTAAAATTAATCACACCATAAAACTAAGCGATTCATCCTCTTTAAATTGAGGATAGTATTGAAATATTTTTTAAAAAAAATTCGTTGTTAAGAAAATATATTTTTTATGATAAAAACAACACATTATGTTATATTTTATCGTAAGACAACACTTTTGTGTTGTTTAATGTTAAAACAACACGTAATGTGTTGTTTTAGGTTAAATCAACACATTATGTGTTGTTTTAGGGTAAAAAACATGTTATGTTCTGATTTATGAAAAAAACATAAGGTTTGTGTTGTCTAATGTTAAAACGTCACTTAAAGTTATTCTAAAGTTTTATTGTTTTACGAGAAGAGGGTGCATTATGTGTTTTTCCATGATAAAAACACCTTATATGTTATTTTATATTATATATTATATATTATTTTACGGTAAGAGATAATGTTTGTTTTGTTTTGTTTAGTGTAAAAGATTATGTAAAGCAGCATAAATTTATGTGTTGTTTACAGTAAAATAACAAGGTAAAACATCACATCCTATGTTGTTTTATAATAACAAAAACATGCTCTATATGGTTTCATTGTAAAACAAAATATTTTTGATAATTTCATGTATTGGTAGTATGTAAAATAACGTGTTCACGTTTTGGGTTGTTTTCATATAAAACAGGATGTTATGAGTTGCTTTGATTCAAAAAAACATGTTTCATGCTACTTTAACATAATACAACACATTATCTGATATTTTCACATAAAACAATACGTGATGTGCTTATTTAACATTAAACAAGATGTTTTTAGCTAATTTATGGTAAAACAACACATTCTCGGTAAAACAACAAAAAACATGTTGTGTTTATTTGGTATTTTAATATATAACGTATATTAAAAATAATTATATTACCTTTAATTTTAAAATTTGTGATACTGTTTGAATACAAAGTATAAAATACGAAGTTATAAATTGTGCAGATCAAAGTTATTCTCAAGAAAAAAAATGCTTTATTATATAAAAAATGATGTTTTAAACTCTAATATGAATAAAATTAAACAAAATTTGTATGAAAAATATGATATATCTAGTGTTGGGATAGATAAGGCTAGTGCAACCAAAACAACACTTGGAATACTTCTTGGTACAATTGATAAAGACTTCCGAAGGATAAAGTAGAAGAACTTTTGTTGGATTTAGAAAGGCTGGTGCAACCAAAACCAAACACTTAGATTATTTTGGTGCAACTTTTAAAGGACTTCTGAAGCTAAATATGGAACTTTCGAAGGAAATGGAGTTCTTCCGAAGATAAAGTGCAAGATCAACTTCCGAAAGAAACTACAATTTCCGAACACAAAGTCCTCACTTCCAAAAGTTCAAAATTTAGAAGAACTCAAAGACAATGGATTCCGAAGTAAAAGTCCTCATGCTACGGAAGAAGTAGCCTCTTCCGAAGTATAAAAGGCTTCGGAAGAACTAGTTCTTCCGAAACCAATTAACCTTCGGAAGATGCTGCTATGGACCAGTGGACATAAGTATAGTTCATCTGACACTCTGCTGCAGACCTCTGATGTATTGCATGACTTTTTCTCAAAAGGCCATGTAGTTGACCATACTTTACTCCACTGACCACCTTTACTTGTTAGTACAATTACCAACTTTAGTTGGTGACAAAAGGTAAGTCATGGACATGTCATGACATCCATATCTTAGATAAGACATTATCTAAGATACCATAACTATAGCTTTGTAGTATATGCTTTAGTTATAGGATTCTAGCTGGTATCAAAGTATAATCGGCTGTAGATGATAGTATACATAGTTTCTCATTGTAACTCTTGTATTATGCTTGTTAGAGTCTTGTAAACTTTGAGTTGAGAAGTAATATATACAAGTACCTTGAAAGTTATATCCTTGTGTAGTTAAGTTACTTAGTAGATTATAATCAACTCTTTGAAAGATTCTACTTCATCATAACCATGTAAGTATAAGTGAGTTTGAGAGAAAACCAAGTGTTTAGTGACAAATATTGATCTTGCAATTGGTATCAGAGCTTTTTAGGCTCTTGATTGTGTGATCTTACCATCCAAATCAACTTGTTTTCACTCCTCCCTTCACCACACTCTAAAGTGGCGCTTATTTCAAAATTTGAAGTTGAGGTGGGGATGACGACTAAAGCACCTATCATCACCCCTGAAAACATTAGACAATAGAGTAAATGCATAGAAGGGTTTATCAGGTACCTTGACGGTAAAATGTGGTTATCCATTGTCAATGGTTCTTACAAGCCAAAGGTTACTACACCAGGAGGAAATGGTGCCATGATCGAAAAGGTTATTGAAGAATACTTTGATGAATACCGGAAGAAGATGGACATAGATAGCAATGCTATGACTGCTCTTATGACTGCTATACCTAACTCCATCATGGTGGGATTTGAGCATTGCAAGTCAGCTAAAGAGCAGTTTGATGCACTGTCTTAGATGTATTCCAACTTTAAGGATTCGAAGAAAGATTCACTCAAACAACAGTTTGAGAACTTTATCTACATTACGGGAGCGACCCTCAGCCAACAAAACTTCAGGTACATGGATCTTATCGCTTCTCTTTAGTCTGTAGGAGTTGCTATTGACTTGAGAAATATCTCAAGGAAGTTCATAAGTGCACTCCCAAATGAGTGGGCGTTCTACTGTGTCTCCATCAAAAGGATAGATAATATGAACTCCCTCACCATGACTGAACTATATGGCATCCCTGATAGATACCGTGTAGAGATGGAAAACAAGAAGGGCCATCCAACGAGGAGACCCCCAAGCCTTCCTGCTAGCAACGCTTTAATGGTTGCTGAAGGCTCAGGACCCAATTTACCTTAGCAGTATCTGACTTACTCTTAGCAGCCATCCTACTCTTCAGGACCCTACATCACATTTCCTGAGGCTCCAAGGTCTCAATAGGCTCAACAAGGTTCTTTCCAGGATAGTTATGCCTTTGTCTCAGGAAATGGGTACTCTAGTGATCATCAATTCTGCTTTGATGATCTAGAGTGCTTTAGTCCAGATGATGTGGCATATGTCGACATAGTCCAACAAATGGCTCTATTTACCTACAGAGCAAAGAAGTTCTTTAAAAGAACTGGAAGATAGTTCCCTCAAAACCCAGCTACCAGTAAGTTTGAGTTTGACAAAACCAAGGCAAAGTGTTACAATGTACCCAACTTGGTCATTTTGCTAGGGAATGCAAGGCTCCCAAAACAAATCCGAGAACCTCTCATGCCTTCTCACATGCCTCTAAACCTAAAGCCCCTGGGAAGTCAAATTAAACAACAATTGTAGCTCAAGAGTTGGCTGGAGCTTCATGGTACAGGATATGACTCTTGCTCAAGCACTCATGGCTGGAATAGATGACAACAAGGTATATGAACATCTCTGTACTTCAACTTGTATTGCTAAGATCAAATTATATCAGGATTACAATATGGAGTTTAAATCCAATATTGATTATTTAAATATTTTAAAATCTGATTTTAAAAGAGTTAAATCTGACTATCAAATAAAAATTGAAGAGTTAGAGAAAACTATGTCTCTTTTAAAACATGAACACACAAACTACAAGACTAAAATAAAGAATTTAATATCCAAATCATCTGAAGCACAAGCCCAGCTTGTCATAGCTGAGGCTCAAGCCAGGATGCATGCTATCTCAAAGGAAAACTTCCAAGTCATCCTTGTTTCATCCTCTCACTCAAGACTTTGTTATCAAATCAAAGGTGGGTTGGGGACCAATGAAATTTCTCCACCACACTCTTATGAGTCTATTAGAAAACCAAGGTGTGATACTGAAGAGCAAGAGGTCCCATCTGCTGACCCATGAGTCAAAGAATGATACAAGTGTGGAGACCATCACAGGGAAGATCCAGGTAGACCCTACCCCTCTTACTAGTGATGACTAACCTCTTACTGGTGATGACCAACCTCTTACCACCAAAGCCAGAAGAAATTGGGCCAAGGCAACCAAAAAATCTACCAACATGGCTGAATCAAAGCTGAAGATTGACCCTAAGCAAAAGGGTGTGTTCATCTCAGCTAGATTCCAGGTGGTTGGAACTTCTGAACCTGGAAAAGTGTGTAGTACCAGCACACCTATCCAATTAAAGGATCAGAAGGTAAAGGTAAAGATTGTTGTTGAAGACAAGAAGAACAAGAAACAATAGCCTTCACATTCCCAGAAGGTTAACATTTCATGTATAATGTGTGGCCTATAAAACCACATGGCCAAAGATTGTAATTACAATCCTGCTAGCACACATTATGCAAATAATGTTAAGAAAGAAGAAGCCAGGGAAGGTTTCTTATTTGAACCTTATCAAATGGTCAAAGTGATGAAGAAGGGAAAGCTTGTTTCTAAAGCAAGGTTGCTTTCAGAAGAAACTTTTCTTCCGAAGGGAAAATGGTTGCGGAAGCTAAAGCTATGAAGACTTAGAAAACCAAGAGAGTTCCCTTGAAACCATCCGAGAAGAAGACTGCTTCAGAAGAGAAGGTGGTGAAGGCTTCTTTCGAGAAGAAAGAAGTTCGGAAGTATATCATGATGCTCAAACTTCAACAAGATCATCCTCTATGATCAACCAAGGGATTAAATAGAAGATCAAAGAAGATGCTGCAGCCCAAGCCACCTCTTCATAAACACTTATTGAACCCCCATGCATAAATTTTGGTTCAATAAAATCCTCATTGGAAGAACCCAAGACCAATCAGGCTTGGGTTTCCAATAAAACCTAACTTTTTCACCTTATGTGCATTGACATCCATATGACAAGAACAATAACGTATGGATTATAGATAGTGGATGCTCCAGGCACATGACTGGGAACATATCTCTCCTTCAACAATTTCAATATTTTGATGGAGTTCCTGTTCACTTTGGAGGTGAGGCTAGAGGATACATTTCCGGCAGAAGGAGTGTATCCAATTGCAACTTAAAGGTTGACAAAGTATACTTTGTCAAACAACTTGAACACAATCTTTTAAGTGTTTCTCAATTCTGTGATCAAAAGAACCAAATGCTTTTCACAGAACATGAGTGCATTATCATCAAACCTGGGATGACCATTCCTCCGGAATTGATGCTTCTTAGATCTCCTATGAAAAGGGATATATACAAGTTGGATATGAACAATGCTTCCCCACTAGAAGAAGTATCATACTTTCTTTCCAAAGCTGATGGTGATGAGTCAACACTATGGCATAAACGAATGTGTCATGTCAATTTTAAAAACATGAATAAATTGGTTAAAAATAACTTGGTACATGGTTTTGCCTAAAAAGAATTTTTTCTACAAAGATAACTATGTTGCATGCCTGAAAGGGAAGCAACACAGTGCATATCATAAATCCAAAGTTGTTAACTCTATCACCACCCCATTACACTTATTGCACATGGATCTATTTGGTCAAACTAGTATAATGAGCATTGGAAGGAAATCATATTGCCTTGTGATAGTTGATGATTTTACAAGATTCACATGGGTATTCTTTTTAAGAACTAAGGATGAAACTGCAGAAATGTTAAAATCTTTTATTCTTAAAATAGAAAATAAAATGGATCACAAGGTAAAAATATTCAGAATTAAACAAGGGACTAAGTTTAAGAATCAAGTTCTTGACTCATTCTGTAACTCAAAAGGGATTTCCAGAAAATACAGTGCTCCTAGAACTCCTCAACAAGATGCTGTCGTTGAGAGGAGGAACATGACACTTATTGAGGCTGCTCGGACTAAGTTAGCTGATTTAAAGCTGCCTCTTACTTTCTGGGCATAGGTTGTCAGCACTGAATGCTATGTACAGAACATAGTCCTTGTAATTAAGCCACATGGAAGAACCCCTTATAAGCTATGGAACAAGAGGCCACAATTCATTGGTTTTCTAAGGTCCTTTGGCAGCAGGTGTACCATACTTAACACAAAGGACAATTTGGCAAAATTTGCTGAAAAGTTGGATGATGCCATCTTTGTTGGATATTCCTTTAACTCTATTGATTATAGAGTTTATAACATCAAAAATCAACAATTTGAGGAGTCATCCAACATTGTTGTCAATGAGCACACTCCTTGTGTTAGGGGAATGGCCCTGATTACATTTTTGACTGAGAATTGTTTCCCAACTATTCTAATCCATCTTGTGAGAATGTTTCAGCTAGAACATATACTCAAAATGATTCTGATCAATTGCTTGAGTTACCCAAACCCTGTTCAAGTTCTCCAAGAATGAATGAAGATCCAACTCCAACTATCTTAAGATCAAATAGCATAATTATTTCAAGAGATAGTGAAGCTTCAACCAGTGTTCCAACTAGTGAGACTCAAAACTCATCCAGTGACACTACACAACACCAATCTAATTGAAGTAGTATTATGAAGGAGCATGCAACTGTTAATGTTGATTCTCAGCCAATCATTGATGATGATGTTTTTCTCTTATTCAATTAGTCCTCATTGAATGATATTGAAACAACAGCTGGTCCAAGTGTTCATTCTCCTAAGCAAAATATGTCCAACCTGGACTTATCTTTGCAACTGGAAGTGATTCCTAGACTATGGATTCATAACAGTCATCCAGCTGAGAACATCATAGGAGAAGTCTCTGAAGGTGTGAGAACAAGGGGACAAACTCATCATAGGAATGTCTGCCTGTACTCATGCTTCTTGTCTTAGATGGAACCCAAGAAAGTAGAAGAAGCCTTAAAGAATAGTAGCTGGGTTGAGTCAATGCAAGAGGAGTTGCTTTAATTCAAGAGTTTGGAACCTTTATCCGCTACCATCTGGTCAAGTACCTATAGATACCAAATGGGTTTTCGTAAACAAGAGAGATGATATAGGCTTGATCAACAAGAATAAAGCTAGACTGGTTGTTCAAGGATACACCCAAGAGGAAGGAATCGATTATATTGATGTCTTTGCACCTGTTGCAAAACTTGAGGCAGTTAGAATTTTCCTTGCTAATGTTGCTTCCAAGAATTTTACTGTCTATTAGCTTGATGTCAAGTGTGCCTTTCTATATGGAAATATAGATAGGGAGGTCTATGTGTGCCAACCTCTAGGATTTGAAGACCCATAACACCCAACTATGTGTGCAAGCTGGATAAAGCTCTTTATGGGCTACACCAAGCACCTAGGCTGTGGTTTGAGACATTGTCTCAATTCTCCTGAAAAATGGTTACGCTAGAGGTACCATTAATAAGACTCTTTTCATAAAGAAGTCTGGGAAAGACATATTGCTCATTCAGGTCTATGTTAATGATATCATATTTGGTTCTTCAAATGACCAAATGTGTAAAGACTTTGAGAGCATTATGAAGAAGAAATTTGAAATGAATTCCATGGGAAAAATGGACCTTTTCCTTGGAATTCAGATGAAGTAGATGAAGAAAGGGTTCTTTATCAATCAATCTAAGTATGTCTCTGATATCTTAGAAAGATTTGATATGAAAGATAATAAGCCAGCCAAGACACCCATACCTAAAAACCATGATCTTTGTCCTGACTTAGAGGGGGAGGAACTGATCAACATCAGTATAGGCAATCATTGGGTCTCTGATGTATCTCATAGCAAGTAGACCTGATATCATGTTTGCAACATGCATTTGTGCAAGATATCAGGCTTCTCCAAAGGTGTCTCACCTAGTTGCTGCAAATAGAATCCTTAGATACCTCAAAGGAGCACCTAAATTAGGTCTTTGGTATCCTAGGAATAGCAACTTTAATATCTATGGTTATTAAGACATTGACTATGATGGCATCAACATCAACAAGAAATCTACATCAGGAGGATGCCAATTTCTTGGTGGAAGAATCATCTCATGGCAATGAAAGAAGCAATCCTGTGTCTCTACATCAACTGTTGAAGCTGAATACATTGTTGTTGCAAGTTGCTGTGCTTAGCTGTTGTGGATTTAAAATCAAATGCTAGACTATGGATTTAACTTCATGAGTACTCCTATCCACATTGACAACAAGAGTGCTATTTCAATTACTGAAAATCCTTTGAGGCACTCTAAGACAAAGCACATTGATATCAGGTACCATTTCATTAGAGACATTCATGAGAAGAGCTTGATCAAACTAATCAAAGTTGATTCAAATGAACAATATGCTAATTTTTTCACTAAAGCTTTTGATGAAAAAAGATTTAAATATCTCATTAAAACTATTGGGATGATAAACATTGTATAGCCTATCTCCCTTGAAAAACCTTTTTGAAATGTGTAATGTCTTTTGTCATAACAATCTAACCCCTGTTACGATAGGTTAAACTTTTTAAGTATCAGTTTTTCCAAAGAGAAATTAACCTCTAGAATATTAATTTCATATCTTCCGAAGCTAAATTCCTCCAAAGGAAATCTTCTTCTCGGAAGAAGCGATTGATTGCAGATCAGATCTACTTCCGAAGCATATAAAACTCTCCATTTAGAAAGCACTTTTTACTCTCGGAAGTAAGAAATTTACATTCGGAAGTAAAATTGACTTCGAAAGAAGATTACCTTTGGAAATCTCTTATGCTTAAAAAGGACCTTAGAGTGCAACGAAAACCTTTGGGCCCCACACAGTAAAAAGTAAAGATTTTACTAATGATATCAGAATCTTTTAAATGGTTTTTAATTTTACTGTCACTGTCACATCTTACCCCAAACCATCTTTTCACCTTATCCACTCCCAAAACTGCCATTTCACCCATTTAAATAATCCAGACTCTTCATTTTAATCTTTATACCAAATTTATTGTCCAAAGCTTCCCTTAACCTAAATTCACCCTATTCAAACTTGTTTCATCTGCTTTTTTCTTACAATGGCACTCAACCCTCAACATAACCAGGTCACATTCCTTGACTCTTCCAAGGATGTTGACTTCTCAGAAATCATCTACTTTCTTACCCAATCTACTTACTTCACTGCTCTGACTGTTAACCCCATAATTTATTTGAATCACATGGAAGAATTTTGGGGTAATGGTCAGATAGTAATCCTAAACGGAGTTAGGGTTATTAGGTCGAGCATTTCTGGCCAGGAGTTGATCATCATAGAACTACTCATCAGGGAGCATCTGGAGCTTCACGATGAAGGTGCTCCTACGGAGTTCCCCAAATCAGACCTAGATGACACATATCTCCAAATAGGATATAGTGGAAATTTGAGCAGATCTACATTTTACAAGTTCAACTTCTCTTACAACTGGAAGTTCCTGCTCCATATCGTTCTCCATTGCTTGTCAAATAAGTCCAGGGGATGGGATCAAATCCCGTATGAACTAGGATGCCTAGTTCATGGATTGGTGAAAAGCCTCCGCTTC
Source organism: Flaveria bidentis (assembly GCA_018326385.1). Classification (NCBI taxonomy): domain Eukaryota; kingdom Viridiplantae; phylum Streptophyta; class Magnoliopsida; order Asterales; family Asteraceae; genus Flaveria; species Flaveria bidentis. Next base: position 10,629 of record BJCM01269071.1, read on the forward strand.
AACTATTCAAGGTTTGTGTTGACCACTCTTATGGGGAACCTCCAAAGGGACATATTCTTCATGTATCCCAAGTTTATTCAGCCTATTATCAACTGTGAGTTGGACCAGAGTTAGCTTGTCTGTGCAGCTACTCTGCATGTCCCTCAAAGGAGGCCGACTAGTTTCAAAATCTTGAAGGGAGTGTCCACCAATTTCACTGGAAGACACACTAAGCTTCTTCCATGTATGATTGAGCGAATGGCTCCTGGTGATGTCCCTGTTATTCCCACATGTGATGAACCCACCCGAGCAACTACCCTTACTTTGCCAAATCTTCTTGCTCACCCCATCAAACACACATTTCAAAGATGCAACAAAGGAACCCTTGTTCAATGTACTCTGATTGAACAAGCCCTCCTATTCAAACCAAAAAGACTAGAGTGGAAACATGGGCTCCCACTCAGTCGCAGGTCTCACCATCCTTCTCATTTGACCTCAATATGGGATTTGAGTTTCCTCAGTCTCCGATCCTTGAGCCCGAAACCCAAACTGAAAGCCCTCAGGATGAGTCACAACACACTCATGAGAAGCCAAAATAGGACAACCCCACCAAAGGTGTTGGGTTTGTTACATGTTTATCAAAGATCGTTGAACCATTTAAACAAAAAAGCAACGGATATATAGAGCTATAAAACGTGTTTTGGTTGCTAAAAATAAACCATTTATTAACCAACAAATCAAAACCTAAGACAAGGACCATGTATGTGAAAAGAAATGCTTTCAACCAAAACCAACCATAGGGTGTTGAAGATCATACATAGGTTGGACTTACCTTAGATTAGATTGTTTAAATTTTCTTGTAATAGGTCTTATGTTAGCTTACTTTTGTACGTAGTTAGCTTTATTTTATTTTGTGGTCCAACGAAACTGTGAGCAAAACTATAGTTCTAACAGTCAGCTGTTTAGTTCTAGTTTCGCTCACAGTTAGCTATTTAGTTCTCTCGGCGAAACTATTGTTTCTGCCGGGCAAAACTACAGTTTCGGCAGAACAGTTTCGCTGGCAGCGAAATTGTCTGCGAAACTAAGACTGCTATATATAGTTTTGATCTTTTTCATTGTGAATTAATCTTTCAAAACCCTAATCGTTTATCCTTGTTGCAAGTAACCTTTGTAAGCAGTAATTTCACAGAAATATCATTGTGCTTTGTTATTATTGAGTATATTGATCATCATTGTCTTACTTTGATAGAACTGTTATTGTTCTCAATCTTCATTATCCTTCTTGTCTATTGTTTGTATTTGATATTAAACGATTCAACAACTCATTTGTACTGCAAATCGATCAAATGGACCAACAATATGGTATCAGAGCCTTAGTGCTCATGATTTGTTAAGTTATTGGTTGTTTTTGTTCAATATTAAGTTTTCATCAATTTAAGATCAAATTCGTGTGTATTTGACATGAAATTTGATTGATTTTTGCTAGTTATTGGTTGGGGAAATCCTTTTAAACATCAAATCTCAAATCCATTGAGTGGTTGATGATTTCATATTTATTTCGTGTTGAATAAGCTTTTCAGCTTCATTCAGCGAAATTACATGTTCATCTTGTGAAGCTACAAGTTCTTTCAGCGAAAGTTTTTTGCTGTCCTGCAAAACTAGTTTCTTTGAACAAAAGTTCAATAGTGTTTGTGAGTGATTAACAAGTGAAATTACTACTGAAAGTATTATTGAACGAAAGTTCAAGCTTGTTTCGTGCGAATTTGTCAGCAAAACTAAGCTGTTTTAGGCATTTGGCTAGCGAAACTGCTACCAAAATTGTTTGTGAAACTATGGCAACTCAGCGAAACTAGTTTTCTCAGTGAAATTGTCTGCGAACTTACCTTTCGTATGCAAAACTACCTCTTCTTTTGCCAAAAATACTTCATTTCCAGTGAAACTACAATGTCATAGTTAACCTCACTCATGCTAGCTGACCTTGAAAGTGTAGCTCCCAGTAGACCTTCAAGACTCATTAATGGGTATAATTTGAGGATTGGAAGAGATGTCTTAAAGCCTTTTTCTTTTACACTAACCATAATCAATTGGAATCTATCATTTCTGGTCCTCACATACCAACTGTCATTGTTGGTGATGTTGTATCTCAAAACAAGGACTCATCTACATTCACTGAGAAGGATCTGAAGCTGATCGGTCGTGACCAGAAAGCTTTTGGACCATTAACTCTCTTCCTTGCACCAAACATCTGCAACCAATTTGCTGAGCATAAAAATGCTAAGTCCCTCTTCGATGCTCTATGTGAGTTCTATGATGGTAATGATGAACTGGTGAAGGATAAGAGATTCAAGCAGAGAAGAAATTCAACTCCTTTGTGGGTTACAAGAATGAGAGTCTCACAGATCTCACAAATCACTTTCTGACAATTTCAAGCACACTAAAGAAATACTATAAAAAACTTTCCAATAGTGATCAAGTAAACAGATTGCTAGATTCTCTCCCACCTCAGTGGAGTCTTCAAGTGAGAATGCTAAAGTAGGAAAGAGGTTTCACTAATTACAAGCTGATGGATATCATCAATAAGCTTAATTCCTTTGAGTTAGACATGAAGAGAAGGGAACTTAACCAGACCATGATGCCTACATCTGGTTTCACTCAAAATGTTGCATTACTGTCTTCCGCTGCAGGCTCTCATATGCAGACATCGACTCAAGGAGGAGTGAATACTAGTAATTTTTCAGAAGGTAGTGGTAGTGTTGGGAGAGATCAGGCTAATCCAAAGGAAAATGTTGAAACTTCAGTTTCATCAGAGGCAATGGCTCTTTATGGTATGTTTGTTCAGAGCTAGGAAGCCTTAGTGGCAGGAGAGTTGAAAGGAAAAGGAATAACGATGGAGGATATGTATCAGGTGGACCCTGATGATCATGAAGAGACTGACTTCCTGCCTCAGGATTATATCCTTCATCGGCAGTTGCCTCTGGTGAGGTCTTAGAAATGATACCAACTTCATCCTGTTCATATGCTGAAGCAGGAGAAAAGGCAGCCTCACCAGTAGTTCTGATCTCCTCCTCTACACGTGGAGACTGAACTGTGTAATCCCTGTGCTGTGGGTTATCAGCTACACTATAGTTCTCCCCCTCAATGGTTGAGGTTTTCCCAGATGTAATAGGTTTCTGGGGAGAGGAAGAAGTATGTAGCTGACTCA
>BJCM01269072.1:0-19200 GCA_018326385.1 Flaveria bidentis
GAAGGTAATATTGGTAAATGCAATGACTTTGATTATGATATTGATATACCTAAAGATCTTCTAATAACATATTCGGATGATCCGATATCTTCTATGGTAAATTTTGTATATCCTGATATAATTCAAAATTCCAAGGACAAAACATTCTTTCAAGAACGAGCAATATTGGCGCCTACAAATGAACATGTCCATGATATTAATGATCAATTGCTCACCTTATTCCCTGGAGAAGAGAAAGAGTATCTTAGTTGTGATAGCCTCTGCCGGTCTAATTATGTCCATGGTAATTTTGATGAAAGTCTTTACTCTCCGGACATTTTAAATGGTTTAAAATTATCTGGAATACTAAATCATAGATTAGTTTTAAAGGTTGGTGTTCCTGTAATGTTATTAAGGAACATTGACCAAAAAACGGGTTGTGTAACGGAACAAGATTCCAGGTAATTTCTTTAGGAAATCGTGTTATAGAAGCCGAAATTATATCAGGAAGCAACATTGGCAATCGTACTTTTATTCCAAGACTTAGCCTCACTCCTTCAGACAAAAGATTCCTTTCAAGTTTAAAAGAAGACAATTCCCTTTAGCTGTATGTTTTGCAATGACAATTAACAAAAGTCAAGGAGAATCATTATCAAGGGTTGGTCTCTATTTAAAAAGTCCTGTATTTACGCATGGCCAGTTATATGTTGCGTTGTCCAGAGTTAAAAGCAGAGATGGTTTGAAACTATTACTTTTCGATAAGGAAGGGAACATTACATCAACAACAAAAAACGTGGTGTACAAAGAATTTTTTAGCAATTTGTAATTTCATGTTTAGAATTTTATTTCTGTTATCATTCATTAAGACTATATTTATTCTACGTTTATGACATTTACGAGTTTTCAATATTTTAAAATAATTTTTTTTCGCATCCCGTGTGTCACACGGGTTTATAGGCTAGTAATATATATAACATATCGAGCCACGAGCCGAGCCACCCCTAGCTCGAGCTCGGCTCGTTTAGAAATCGAGCCGGCTCGGCTCGGCTCGTTTAGTCACGAGCTTTTTTCGAGTTTTTTTAGCGAACTTCGAGCGAACTTTGAGCCGCGAACATTTTGAACAGCCCTATATATTACTACATGTTAAACTTATTTTTAAACTCAAACAAAATAACTTACTATTTGGGCTGGGAGATGTAAAAGAACGATTGGAATGCAGGAGGTTAGAGCGATCGATTAATCGAACTATAGTCTCATTTTTCTACTCGCATAGGGTTAAAAATTTATATATGAGTTATTCACTTTATATAATAAGAAGTTTGTTATCCTCAACTCGCCTAGAGCTCAAAATTTTTTGACGATTCTTGATATTTGCCCTGATCTTACATCTAGAAGAATTTAAACTCAAAATCAACTTTACAATTGACAATCACCATACAACTAAACTAGCAGGTCACTGGTACCAAAATTTCTTAACAGTATAAAACTTGCTACATATTTTAGATGAACTAATATGTTAGTGTTTTATTTATCTGTTCAGCTAGATTTAATATTTATTATATTTGATATCAAAAGATATAAATACAAATGTTTTGATGAATCGTGTAGCAAACACTACTGGCGGGATCATGATACTTAGGTGCATCATGCATGAATATAAAAGAGGGGTTACTTTTTATTAACAACTATCTTTATTAAACATATGTCTTATACGGGTTGAAAAATAGACTTTTAAATAAAATAAAAATTAATAATTTTTAAACAATATACTAAGACATGATATAATTGAAATTACATATGATTAATAACTTTAAGTAATAAAACAATAATATGAACTTTTTTTAAAAAAAAATTGTTTTTCAAAGATAAATTAAATATTTTGTTTCAAAGTAACATTTTAAAACTTTTTTATTTTTAAAAATGTTTTTATTATAACTCCCTATTATATTTATTTTTGTTTTATAAAAAAATCTTTTGAAAAACTAATTTTAACATAAATATAGTTTTATTTTTAGATTATAAAAAACTATTTCTAGAAATAAAATTAATAAAAAGATATTTTTCTTAATTTATTAAAATACTAATTATAATGTAAAAATAAATAATATTATTAATAATTTATATAGTTATTTAATAGAAGTGAAAAGCGGAAAAGTTTGATAAAAATGAATATGATGTTAACATGTGACATTCTATTTACTTTTTTTATTATATTAGAAAGATTATTTTATTAAAATAGAGGGAAATTGAAAAAGAACATACAAAAAAAAAGATGCTCGTTAAGCCATAACACCATCCAACGAAAAAAGAGGAGTTACTCACTTATTCTTTACCTTTTTTTCCTCTTTGCTACACCTAATGACCTAATTTAATTTCGTGTATCAACTTACACAAACTTAGGTGTGATGAGGAGAAATGGTGTTGAGTGTTGACAAACATGTTAATTGATTATTATATATATCATTTTTATTGGTGAATAATTATCAATAAAACTGCTCTAGAATGTGCACATTTTTATAATTAGATATCATGTTTGATGGTTAGGAGACAACAAACGAATATTCATTATGATAAGGAGGAAGTCAAGGAATAACTATTTAACCATGTAAGTTGCTTATTTTTCAATTGTTAACACGATTGTTCTAGCTAATATATGTTTTAGTATAATAATTATGGAAATCAAGAAATATTTCCAGTGATTAATTTCACGAGATAATTCACATTTTAATTAGAAAATTAAGACTCTTATATGACCGTTAAAAAGTAGGGTTATCATAAGTTCTAAAATTTCCCCGATAAGCTACCTTTGAAAACGGCACATTGCCTATGTGTTTCTATTACAATTATTCCATTCAATTTCGTGTTTGGATAGTGTTTCTATTACGGGTTGATTATATATATGTTTGTTTGTATCAAATACGAGTATATGTTGTGCTTTAATGCGTCTTATGTGGGTTCCGCTAGGATTTTTGTTTGTAGATGCACCTCCATGTAGATTATGGTGGTTGAAGTTGTAGATTAGGTGTTTATTTGTTCCAATTTCGTGTATAATTGGATCATGTTTGAAGATTATGGTAGTTAATTTAGTTGATTCGGTTATGTTTATTGATTATTGTATAAATATTTCACTAACCACAAAAGACTCTTGTTAAAATATGGAATGCTCAAAAATAAAAAAATAAAAAACAAACTCAAATGAAATCATTTAGAAAAACTTAGGAAATAATATCTACAACTGGTAGGCATTAGGCAAGGGCAGAACCACCTTGAGAAGGATAAGATTAACGGACACCATTGATTTTTTGGCTCAAAGTAAATAGTATAAAATGTAAATTTTGAATGAAATCAATTATTTTTGAGGTTGACATCATTGTGTTTTAAAGAAAACAATTGTGACCCTATTGCATATTGGTTTTAAAATTATTTAATAAGGTATTTTGTAAATTATAAAATGAATTAAAGAGCCCAAGGTATAGCATAGCTTATATTTAAAAAATGGATGTGCATATTCGGATTAAGTATATAAACAATGCTTGTATTTATAATATTGCAAAATAGTTATATGTAAAAGTTATAACAGAAGATGTGATGGATTCGTTTTAAAACATAAAAAGTCATAAGGAACATATATTGTCTCATTTTAATGACATTGTATTTTTTATTGTGTTTTATTTTTAATGTTTTCGTTTTATATTGTGATCCTTGACCAACCTAACCCTTGAGCGATATGAAAAGTATAATGTTTAAGTTGTTAAAATTCAATCATATACAAACACCATAAAAAAGGTTTCTAGTTTCTCCATTGATCCTAGGACTCGGGTATCTAATAATCCTTATATAACTGTGTGACTTATTATGAGGATTTAATTTTTTTTCTAGATAAAAAAATCTAGGACACTATTATGTATTCACAAGATTGTAAACTAGGTTACAATAATATTACATGTATTAGGGAAAACCTTACTAAATAGTAATTAAGTTTTATACCTTTTCTCATAAATCACTCAAAAGTTTTTTAATCTTTTAAACTCACCAAACTTTCACTAAATGTTTCAATACCAAGTAATATTTGTATTTATGTTGATTTTTTTTTGTTGAGAGTGAAATGAAACATATATATGAATCTTGTTTATTAATGAGTGAAAATATTCTTTAAGTTAACTTCAAGTAGAAAGGAATTGTATAATTGTTAATATCAATCTTGAAAAAGATAATCATTAAATATTAAGCAAGATTCATATATGTTTTATTTGTTCTCACTTAATTTGAAAAATTAACTACTTTTTAAAATATTATTGTAAGGTATTATATAAGGTTGATGCACCTAAAACATATAAAGTCTTCTTGCATGCATGCACTGAAGTACAGAAGTAGAGATGTTTCGAAAGTTTTACACCATACACTAGAAAATACTCTAAATGTAAAATCTTCTTAATCCAATACCAACATCTTTCGAAGCCACAAGTAAAGTCTTCCGAAGCTTCAAAGACAAAGTCTTCCGAAGCCAAGAAGTGAAGACAAATTATTTTTTGAAGATTTTGAATACATGTTTTATCTGATATAGTTTACCATAAAGTTGGACCACTTTCCGCTGCAACTCTGTTGACTCACCAACTTTCACAAGTTGGTGAAAGCTTCATACTTTTAGTAAACTGTATATTGAAGTCTTGAGTCTGTGCTTTCTATCTTATGTCCTTTTATCCTTTTTGTAATACATTAGGATGTGAGCTATAGCATGTCATAGTCATTAGTTAAAAGACGATTTGTTTTTTTTACTTTACATTTGATTTTGTTGTCTAGTTCAAATGTTTCTAGTTGGACTTTAAAGTATGGTCGGCTATAAGATGTAGCATAAAGTATCTCAGATCTTTGTAACTTAGAATGTATGCTTTAACACTTGTAAAAGAACTTGAGAGCAATATACAGTATTCGTGAAAACCATTTACTTGTGTTGTTTGTTCTTAGTTCTATCTCATATTATACATGTGTTCTAAGTATCATTCTAGTATGTTACCAGTTCTCCATTTGATCTGTTAAGTATTCTAATTTCACTTTTCTCATTGTATGCTTGTCTTGTAAGTAACCAAAATGGTCCTGCAATTATATATGATTATAACAACAAGAGTTGAGTGACTTTTGAGAAACAAAAAACCTCATATATGTTTCATTTGTTCTCGCTTAATTTGAAATTTTAACTATTTTTAAGATATTATATATGATTATAACAACAAGAATTGAGTGATTTTTAAGAAACAAAAAACCTTAAATAACTTAAACAGAACATTTAAGAAACTTAACTACTATTATATCAAGTAATGTTTATATGGTCTCCTTATGTCATCATCCCTTACCCACTCCACCACCCTCTCTTGCAGCCTTGCTAACACAAAAAAGTTGAAAAATAAACTATTTAGATATGAAAATTCAATCGCTCGTTCTGTTGTAGCGTCAAAATAAGAATTTTTGAGTTAAGATTGTGTCGGAAAAAAGCTTATAACACAACTATGATATTAGGTTAACAAAATTATGGCCATGTGTTGAAAAATCATATCAGACCAAACAGAACAATGACTAATTATTATGATTACCAAGTTATTGCCCGAATCAGTCTGATATTATGTGACCAAAACTGATTACAAGAAAGGTAGAATAGGGTGTCTTGTTATCGGATAAATTAAAGAATACTCAAAAATATAAAACCAACTTGTTAATTGGTGTTCTTCAGGTAATGAACTACACGGAAAAACTTATGTCCTTAAAGGATTTCACGCGTTCTATTTGTTGTAAGCTATAACATAAACTCCTAGGATTTAATGCACAACAAATTTGGTATTTCAACAACAATGGAAGCATATCAACACAGAAACTATGAGGAAACTATTAATGATAGGGAAGAAAACGCAAAGCAAAGAAGGCTTCGATTTTGGGAAGATGAAACTGATAGCAGTGAGGCCGTTCAAAAAGCTCGCGGCTCGTAGCTCGCTCGGAAAAAGCTCGCTCGAATTGGCTCGGTTTTAAACTGAACCGAGCCGAGTCGACTCGGTATGAAAACGAGCTGAACTCAGCTCGGTTTGTAACGAGCCGAGCCGGCTCAGTTTAGCTCGCTTGTTAGCTCGGCTCGGTATGACTCGGATTATTTTACTTGTAATATATATATTTTATATGTAAATAACATATATTATTGTATTTACTTATTTGTTTAGAATATAATATATATTTTAACAATTTTTTGGCAAAATATTAAACTATAATGTTTGTTTTGGATCGTTTCATGTGATGATTCTATATTTCTATATATTAGAATAAATTATTCAAACATACTTTTAATTTATTAATTAAAAGCATACTAATGGTTGTATATGTTGTTACGGGTTTTATTCATTTGATTTAGATAATGATAAAGTTATTTGTATATTATTGAAGTTCAACTTAGTTTTTTTAATTAATTCATATGTTGTGAAACTTGATATAAACCGGTAATGAGTTATGTAGTATTTTAAATTTATTTGCATTTTATTTTTTTAATTTAAACCAAGCCAAAACGAACCGAGCTAAGCTAGCTCGGTTAAAAACCAAGCCGAGCTCGAGCCTAAATTTCCAGCTCGGTTTTAAAACCGAACCGAGCCGAGTTGGGTCAGTTTAAATTCGAGCTGAGTTCGAGCTTGCCCTGGCTCGACTCAGTACGGCTCGTGAACAACCCTAGATAGCAAGTGACCTGTATTTATAAGCACAAATCGTAATCAATTGTGAGAAAAACGGTGCATGGGTATGACCCCCACCAGTTCGCAAAATCGGTTACGCAGGTGATCCAATCTACTTAACAGATCAACTCTTTCCACCCGATTTATCTCCAAATCGGTTTTGATTCTATCCGCAGATCTCACGCACCTGAACTGGAGCATAGCCAAAAATAAAAATTTGCAAAATGCACCTATTCACGAACTCACATCTCCATCGCCATCTCCATCTCCATCTCCATCTCCATCTCCTACAAGCAAAGAAGGTTTCGATTTTGGGATGATGAAACCGGTAGCAGGTGACCTCGATTTATAAGCACAAATCATAACCAACTGTGAGAAAAATGGGGCATGGGTATGACCCCACCAGTTCGCGAAATCGGTTAGGCAGGTCATCCAATCTACTAAACTGATCAACTCTATCTACCCGGTTTATCTGCAAATTGGTTTTGATTCTATCCGCAAGTCTCACGCACCTAAATCGCACCATAGCCAAAAATAAAAATATGCAAAGTGCACCCATTCACGAACTCACATCTTGATCACAATGTATGTGTGGGCTTAGCCCAACTAACACTTTGGAGACCTATAAGAGAATGCTCCTGTTAGTCACTGAAAGTTTCCTCCTCCCATCAATGCGAGACAAATATAAACATACCAACTTGTTATTTACTTGTAAATTTCCAACACCATGTACATACGATAATAGATAGATGGTTTTTAGATCTTGACTTATTAATCACATCATTATTTTCATAACTCAATATTTAAATTTGACTTAAAATGTCACATTAATTAATTTTATTATTTTTGTCTAAAGAAAAATATAAGCTTTATTAAAGTAATACACGGTGCTTAACTTAGCTTTTGTTTTGAGTAGGTGTCGGGGAGCAGGTTTGTCCGATGTATGTATTTCTACTCTACACATTTTGTACAGGATGTTGTTTCTTATGATTTGATCTCATGACCTGAAGATCATAAAACAACAACTTTACAAATTGCTTCAAAACTGCCTCTCGTTAGCTTTAGTTTAAAACCTCAAATCAAAGATGTTGATGTTTTAAGGGAAACTGTAACACAAATGATAGCAAGTGTCGGAAGTTAAAAGACGTATGGGTAACCAAACTCACCAACCTTTTATTGAATTTGTCGGATGTTTATATAATACTCACTTAATTAAATTATTATATGTAATAATTTTATATCATTTCTGTTACTTAAAACTTATACTTTATGTTTAGATAATTGCTAATTCTGGTGATTTTCGTCTCAGACATTAACAAGTGTTAATCTTCATTTTCTTTTTTGATTAATATTTTGTTTGTAGAAAGAAAATAAAAAAACAATTTCTTAAATAATAACTACCATTGTTTATTTCCAACCCGACATATTTTGTCTCGAGGGGTCACTACGTCTACGTATCCTTCATATTGAATTTATTCACATGTTCTACACAGGAAGTATGCATTTTAAAATTATGTTAATAACCATAAAACCACACATGTATGTATAATGTTTTAATAAGAACGACAAAATTTATAAATAAGTTCTATTCCTCTAGATTATTTCACTATGTTAGATACTAATGTGTTATATGGGATACAAAAATTATATCATAGATTATATATATGTATAATCTATAGGTAACATATCAATTCAAATTTCATATATAACAAACATATTTAGGTTAATAAGTTATAAACAATAGTATAAAGAAAAGAAGATTTTATTATTCATAAATATAAATGAACCTCTTTTTATATATTTTTAAAAAAATATAGTTTTAACAATAGTTAGCTACAAATTAAATTGTATTTTAACAAAACTAAGTCTTATTAAAATATCTTTAATGAAACCTTATTTGTTTCTAAAAAGAAATTATCATTGATATTGCATTAAATTAGCATTTATTAAGGAAACTTTTTTGAACTCAAAATTTTAAAAAAAAAACAATCATTTATTGTGATGAAGATATGTGAACAACACTAGGCGAAGCCTAGAAAATAATAATGTGATTTATAGTTATTAATTTTATTAGTATAAAATTGATATCCTGTTCTCTCTCCTATTTATAAAAATAAATTATAACAATATATGCACGCACATATATTCACATATGAATATAGATTAAAATGCTATTAGCAACATGCTTATTAAAAACAAAATCTCAAATATATTAAAATGCATATAGATTTTAGTTGAGTTATTAAATACTACACGGATTAACTGTTATTATATTTTTCAACATATTATTAGTTTTGAAACAAATATTTTCTTCATACACACAATGGTAAAGCGTGGATATGTGAAATTAGTTTTTTCTTACAGGGGCGAACTTGTTATATAAAAAAAATTTACACTACCAGATCAAAAATTAACACTAATGATGAAAAAAAAGACCCGACCCCCTTCCGCAGGGCCCCTATAATACTTCACCCATGCATAAACACACAATACATACTATAAGGGCATATTGAATACACAACCAAACTTTCGATAACTATGACAAGACCATATATGTGTGTGACACTGGTTTACCTCATTGAATAATAAGTAAATACACCTCACAATGCAGAACCATTTGTGCTGACACCATAAGACCATTACGTGATGGTCTCCTTATCAATTTTCAAACCAATCCATTGCCAAATCAGCATCTCCTATTTTTTTCTAACTCTTTGAAGTGGCTTGCTTTCATTGGCTTACTTCACTAACCGCTCACTTATTTTTACATTTTAGTGAAAACTTATTAGATGTACGTTAAGAAAAGTGTGTTGAAAACCCATCAATATCCTAACCAAAGTGTCTAGCAGCCAAACGATATGTGTGTTGGAAATGAAGTCTCAAAACTACGTTTAATGTGTGTATAAGTTAGCCGAATTAATGATATAGAAGATCCTAACAGGCAGTTTTCCAAGTAAACATTTTTATACATTCTTATGTTAACTACATAAATTGAGATAGCAACAAAACAATATTTATTACTGATTTGATGTCTAAACTAAATGAAACAACAAATTTATTTAAAAAAGAAAATTGAAATATAGCTGTTTGCCTGTTTCTATACAGCCAGCACATGGGCCCAACTAAATACAGCTATATGTTGGTGTTTCCAGCTAATACTGATAGGCCATCACTGGCCCAGTGTTCCAGGGCCCAAGCCCAAAATCAACATTATCCACACAGCTTATGCTGTGCTTTTTATTTCTGTCAAGAGTGTCAATATTCACTCATACTTCTGTCATCACAGTTTGACCCAAACCTATCAGCCAGGACTGCATCGAGCCCGAGCAAACCAACCCGCACCAAACACAGACCGACAGATCGACAACCTAGCAGTCAGGTCTACAGTCTGCGTTTTCCACATCCGATTTTTGGTCCAGGCCAGTTTACGACTCGAGCACAGAATGTATCACGTATGATCTGTTTGACTGAACGCGGTCAAATGACTCGATATATTCTCTCAGTCATGCAATTAGGTAATACCATAGGCTAAAAAGCAGTTACAGTAAAATTCAAATTTCAAAATTTTTGCAAATAATATAGCATTTATACAACATTAATAAAAATAACCAACCGGAAACAGCAGTACAACACTCTCAAGATTCACGACTATGATCAAAATAGGGATGGTAAGGGGGGTATTTCTCTAGCCTGAAACATTTCAGATCCAGTCGGGTCCAGCGAACACAAGTAACTTGAGTAGATTATACACATTTTCCAAAGAAAATGTGTATAACATGAACAAATGAAAACCGCTTCAAGGTTGAAATTATAGTTCTTGGCATTTTTCATGGGGACCACAGGCATGGTTTAATCATATAAGTTCTGATTTTAAGTTCTTGTTTTTCTAGATGGCTAGATTCTTCATGGCTTCTAGCTTTTCTACTGTACCATTTGATGGAATGGGTTCACAAGTCCCGTTTTCAGCATTCTCGTGTACCTGTTTGGAAGCTTTATTTGCAGTTATAGTAGAGCAAAGGCTGCCTTCAAAGTAGGTCGAGTACGGAAACTCTACTGCACATCGGTTTTTCCATCCTACCAAAAGATAAAGAATAAGAACTTTGAAATATATAATTGGCAACTGCGTGATAAGAAGTAGAGAAACGGATGGTAAGACGGACTTAGTGCAGCATCTTGATCATCAAAAGTAGCTATTAGAATTTTGTGAACTGCAACACAATCTTTCAGCTTCCACTCCTTCACAGGTCCAAGCGGTCCATTGCTGATTTGGTTAACACACAGACATTTAGGTATATATCAGCATTAAAGTTTTGTGCAAAATCAATGCATGTTTTTATGAAAAATGTTATCTGGGTAGTGAAAATCATTTTATTAGGTTTGTTTACCTTGAAACAGGGTTATTGGGTGATTCTTCAATCAATTTGATTGCCTCTGACTTCTTGTTTGGGTCTAAACAATAGATCATTTCTGCTGCTGCTGCCCTGTGCATCAAGGAATCTGCAAAACCACCAGCATGGTGTCATAAAGGTGGTCATAGTATGCAACCTCATGTAACTGTAGTCATTAATGTTACACAAAAAAATTACCTTTATGTTGCTCAAGGAAAACCGTATTTGCCTCCATTAGAGATTTATCATGCAGCTGACTACAGAAGAGAAAAAGACGAATACATAACACAAAACAACTTAAAGTGACCTAGAAGAATGCATTATGAATTAAAAAATGCACAAACTGAAATTGAAAGATAACCTGAAAGTTAGTTTTTCTGCTTCTAATACTCCCAAAATGAGTTTTTGGGTATCAGTTGTAGGAGCTGGCCTTGATGCCACTTTATGAAAGAATCTAATCTGTGAAACCCAAAGTGTATTGAAAATATTATATTTCACCTTTTTATAAATTGAAATAACAAAAATGTACAATTGAATGTGTGATTATCACAGAGTTATGATGCAAAGTACATACCAAGCAACGATGAGTGTCTGGGTTTTCAGCATCTAGTTGGACCAGGTGCTTCAAAGCCTTGATGAAATAGAAAAGCAGTCAAAGGTTTAGCATAAAACCAATCATGGTGGCACTTTTAACCTATTTCCAGATAAACAGGTACATTTGGCCAATAGCCTAATACTTTGCCTATAACAGGTCTGCAACAATGTAGTTTAGTGATCATATTTAAAACATTAACTATTTACACAGCTCAAGAAAGAAAGGGTCAGACCAATAAGTTTTCACCCATACTAAAAATTACTTGCCTTAAGACTCATTACCAAACTGACCCATTAACTGTTTAAATCAAGCAGAGTAGCATAATGCAACAATAAGATAGAGTGAAAAAATCAACTGACTAAGTTTTCTCAATAGAAATAAAATTACCTGCAAAGCGAGCAAGATCTTTTCCTTTCTCATGTTAACTTCAAAAGACAGTAAATGTGTCTCCAAATGATCAGATGAGTGCTCCTGAAGCAGTTTTACATACTTTCCAGCTTCCATTAAAGGATCTTCAATCTAGATCAAACAGATAAGGTAAGATATATTGTTCAGTGTGTATTTTTAACATCTATATATAGTGATAAAACATGATCCACTTTTTCTTCACAAAGAGTGTTTAAATAGACTGGAAGAAGACCTGCAATAATTTGTCTCCATAAGGATCCAAATCAACTGTCTTGACATTCCGTTTCCCAATCTTGGAAGCACCAGTGGTGTTCGCTTCCTCACTCTTTACTTCTGCCTCCTGATAGAACATCAAAAATAGGTCCAATAAATTAACCAGGAAAAAATAAATAATACTGGCTCAAAAGAAAACATACCAGATGTGTCGAAAGTCACTCCGAATTGTAGTTTTAATGAATAAAACTCCCGAAATCATTTTATTTTGGAATATTACTTACCATTGGCATAACATAAATGCTATAATGACATGATAAGTAATTATTTAAATAAAATATTTCAAAAGTGATCCGAGTTGATCTATCACATAAATTTACATGTTCACTAGTTAGTAGTTACTCAACTTGCCCAGCCCACCCATCTTGCCACATCTGGTAAAAGCTCTCAACTGAAACCCGTTGAAATAAAACCAAGTAAACATGTAAATACCTTTTTTGCCCTTGCTTCAGCCTTCCTCTGCTTTTGCCTCATTTTCTTCTTTTGGGAAGCAGGCAATTTTGCTAAATCATCTTCTTCCTCTGTTGATGGCTTTGGAGGAGTATCAAAAAGCTTGATGTAGCATCTACATCAGTCAATGGAGCACAAATATAAATTAAACACAACTAGATTTTCAGGTAAATGAAATCAAATGTCAAAAGAGACAAGTACTTAATTTCTCAAGACCTGAATATTTCCCTTTCTCAGTCAACAAAACAAAATACAAATTAACTTTTATTAAAGGTAACCAGCCATTATAAATCAAAAGATCATAAAGTTGCTATAAGAAATTGATTTGAGGTAAACTGATCTGGTAACATGTTGAATTGATAATATGCCAGTAACTTTGACTATGTTAACTTTGTTTTCAAACATGACCATAAGATTTTCACCTTATAGCCCCAGTGGCTGCCTTGCGAAAGTAAGCATGAGCATGAAGCCGATCTTGGAATCTTAACATTTCAATATAAGAACGCAGAGTCATTTTTCTTAAACAATAAGAATGAAAATCAAATTGGTCTTCAGTTATATCAGCATAATGTTTCTCCACCGTCAAAAAAAATTTCAATGACCGTCCAAGCTCACCCTGCCGGAAATAACTTTCACCAGAAGCAAGTTCATACCTTCAAATGAAGAAATCCAGTAAATTTTTCATATATTTCGGCTCGTTATACATAAATAGCGAGTTAGCAACAAGTTTGTAACAAACACTAACCACATGCACTGCATGTCATGAAGGTTAGTATGTTGTTCACCATCTTTTGTAAACAATACAGCGGTTTTTTCTGCCAGGGAAACCTATCAAATTCATATAAAACCAAAATTCAAAATAAAGGAATATGTACAAATCTTTAAATTCAATATGAGAATGGAAATAGGATATATGGAGGTTTGAACCTGATCAGCCTGCAGCATTCTTTTAACACACTGACTATTTACATAACGATCTGCAAGATCCATGCACCTGGCTTCATCCGCTAATGTGGCTGCTGCTGTAAAGTCCCCAGCATGTTTTAGTATCTTGCTCTGCAAGATAAATGAAAAGCTCACTAAAAGCTGCATACTTTCTACCGACTTCATTGAATAATGTAAATTCAATATATGATCAATACAATTTTATACTCCCCAGTTGTGTTCTTTAATCTCTCACACTTTGCACTAAATATATTTGTTTTCTTTCTTATGATTATTAAATAACCATTTTGGTAGGTTGCAAGTTTCTTACTTAGCTTTACTACCCTTTTAGCAAGCTGAGAATCATTTCACAACCTAATTCAAATGAATCAGAGTGGCAAAATGTTATGAAGAAAATATTATGAAAATTGATAGAACACTTTTAAGGATTCTCGGTGTTGAACGATTTAGGAAAAAACAAGCTATTTAAATACTGAAGTAAATTGGTACTAGAACAAAACAAACAGAAACAACCAAAAACACAGGAACAATTCTGGAACTCCTTCTCCAATTTAATTGATAGAAAAACTTACAAAGAATAAGTAAAAAACTATCCCTATTTATGGTTTAATCAGCCTTGCCCATCAAGCTAATCAACTCCTAAAAATTAAGCTTTATCTCAAATCCTTTTGAGATAAATTTAAATCACAAATGATTATCTCAAATCCTTTTAAGATAAAGCTGAAAAACTACCTGATAAACCTATCCTTTTATTTACCAGATAATTACAAAAAGGACTTCTAACTTTAATTAATGTCAAGATTGGCCCAACAATCACCCCCCCAATCTTGACCTTGAGTCTTGTTATTTTCCCGAGTCTTCAATCTTCTTTACTCCCAACAGTTCTCTCATTTCAGCAAACTTAATCTCTTCGTGAGAATATCAGCTGGTTGTTGATCCCCACTAATGAAATCAACCTTGATTTGGTTTCTCTCTACACACTCTCGTATATAGTGATAGCGTATGTTACTCCTTCCGTGAAAGACAGGATTTTTCATCAGGTTGATTGTTGACTTGTTGTCCACTTTTATGAGTACAAGTTCTTCTTTTCTTCCTGTAATTTCAGCTAATAAACCCCTTAGCCAAATTGCTTGACAGGCTGCTGAAGTTGCAGCCATAAACTCGGCCTCACAAGATGATAAAGCAACTGTTGGTTGCTTTTAAGCACCAGCTAAAAGGTCCATCATCAAAGTAAAATACCAGCCCTGTGGTTCCTTTTCCATCATCTGGATCGGCTAAAAGGTTGCTGTCACTAAATCCCAGCAGTTCATTGTTTCCGTTCCTTCGGTAGTGGATGCCCAGGTCTATAGTTCCTTTTACATACCTGAGAATCTGTTTTACAGCCTGATAGTGAGTCGTTTTAGGGGCTTGCATGTACCTACTTGCAGTGTTGTAAAAGGCAGGCTAGACGGCCGACTAAGCGGGGATTAATCGCTAGTTGGCCCCTAGCCTTGTCGATTATGGCTAGTCGGAGCTATTAGGCGCTAGGCGGAGCCAGGCGGTAGTAATCGGAGAAAATCGGGGATAGTCGGTGTAATCGGGCCTAGGAGGTGGTTACGGTCAAAGTCGGTCAACCTTAATTTTTTTACTTATTTAGATCTGATTCAAAAGTGGGAAACCCATTTAACCTAAAATCACCTCCTCCCTCGCTCCGGCGAACCACCCTCGCGGTCTCGCTCCGGTGTAATCGAGCCCCTTCCCCGGCGACAGCAGCAGCAGCGGCGCCCCCCTTGCGCGGCGACCGCAGCAGCAGCTTCGGTTCTCTTCTTGCGCAGCAGCTCTGTTCTCTTCTTGCCTTCTTGAAATTGTGATTTGTGATTTACTGATATAGTGATATTATATATATATATATATATATATATATATAGTCCCCACTTATTGTTATTTTGTGATATATCACAATATATATTATTATATATATATTGTGAATATTGTGATATATTATATATATTATGTGTTGAAATATTTGATTTCTAAACTTTAAAACACTTATTGTTATTTTTATGTTTAGTTAATTATGTTTGAAGTATAATAATCCTAACTATATATATAATTTATAAAAAATACCTATAAAATCTCCAAACCGATTAATCCCTAGTCCCCACCTCACCGCCCGACTAGCGCCTAGCGATTTTTAAAACACTGCCTACTTGCAAGGTCTGGCCGCGTATGAGTCAAGTACCGAAGGCATCCTATTGTTTTCCGGTACTCTGTTGATGCTGGTGCCATCTTCCTTTGTTAATTTCAATCCCGGTTTCATTGGGTATTTAGTGGGATTACACTCCCACATTCCAGCTTGATGTAGGATCTTTCTTGCATAGCTTGATTACTTAATTTTTATTCCATCATTGCCTTGCATCACTTTTAACCCGAGATAATAGGAGAGTGAACCTAAATCACTCATCTCGAACTTATCTTCCATTTGTAGTTTGAATTGCAGAATATTCTCCATGTTATTTCCGGTCACAATCAAATCATCCACATAGATCCCTACTAGCAATGAACCTTCATGAGTTCTTTTTGTGTAAACGGCTTGTTCAAGTTTGCACCTTTGGAATTCGTACTCCTTTAGAACCCCATCTAACTTTGTATTCCAAGCTCGTGGAGCTTGTTTCAAGCCATATAGAGCTTTGGTTAATTTGTACACTTTTTGCTCCTTCCCTTTCTTAACAAAGCCTTTCGGTTGTGTTACAAACACGTCTTCTTTGAGCTCCCTATGTAGAAACGATGTTTTAACATCAAGGTGGTGAACGTTCCACCCCCTTTGTGCTGCTAATGCTAGAATGAGTCTAACCGTCTCAAGTCTGGCTACGGGCACGAATACCTCGTCAAAGTCTACACCATGTTGTTGGATGTAACCTTTGGCGACTAATCGTGCCTTGTATCTTGTAATTACACCATTTGCATCCCTTTTAATTTTATAAAGCCATTTTAAACCAATGGGTCGATGTCCCGGGGGTAGGTCCATTAACTCCCAAGTATTGCATCTTTCAATGGAAGCTATCTCACTTTCCATAGCTTGCTCCCATTCTTTATACCCTGTAGCTTCCTTGAAGTTTGTTGGTTCCCCTTTAGTGAGGAGAAGATCATAAACTTCATACAGATTTTTCATACCTTGTGGTGGTGTATCATCTAAAGTCTCATCTTCTGCCATAGTTGGGTCTGACTCACCAATAGTATCTGTTTGAAGCTGTGGTAATATTGGCCCACACCCTTTTACAGTTGATTCGGGGCTGCTAAGTTCAGAATAGGCTGAGTCAGGTGTTTCAACATGGTTAATGGGTTGTTTCCTTGAAACGGGCTGCTAATCAGTGGACTTACAGGGTTGTCGGGTTCAGCAGGTCCATGTCCACTGTTTTGGGCTCTAGAATCAGCTTCATTATTGCGGTTTTGGGCTGTTGAATGAGCTTCAAATGGCTCGATCACAAACTCAGCTTCTTTGTTCGGTTGTTGGTGTTTATCCCATTCCCATTTACGTGCCTCATCAAAGACAACATCTTGACTGATTACCACATTTCCCTCAACATCGTACATGCGATAAGCCTTGGTCCATGGTTCTGTTCCCAAATGCACCATGGGAACACTTCTGTCATCAAGCTTCTTCACATGGTTTGAAGGTGTTTTTACATATCCAACACACCCAAACACCCATAGATGATCAAGTCTTGGTCTCCATCCCTTTAAAGCTTCGTATGGTGTTTGGTTTTTCAAAATCTTTGTGGGCAGCCTATTTAACACATAAACTGCATGACGTACAACTTCCGCCTAGAACACTTGTGGCATATTCATTGCACTAAGAATGCTCCTTGTTGTGCTTCACGGTTCGGTTTCTTCTTTCAACTATACCGTTCTGTTGGGGTGTATAGGGTGCAGTTAGTTGCCTTGTAATTCCAGCTTGTTCACAAATAGACTGAACTCCTTGGAGGTAAATTCTCCAGCCGGATTAGTTATAAGGACGTTTATTTTTTCCCCATATTGGTTCTCAACCAAAGCTTTGAATATCTTGAATCGTTCAAGTGCTTCATTCTTGGTTTTAACATGAATGGCCACATAAACCTGCTGTGATCATCAACAAACAGCAAAATATACCTATTTTCAGCTTTGGTGGCAGGTGTTATGGGCCCACACAGGTCTGCGTAAACCTGTTCCATTGGTCTTGCACCCCTAAAAGTGGCTGGTTAGGGAAACTTTGCTGCGTATGCTTCCCTGCCAAACATGCTTTGCATAGTTGTGAAGGGTGGCCAATAGCCGATACTCCATGGACTAGTTCACTCGTCCCTAAACGCTTGATAGTGTCAAAGTTTACATGCCCAAGGCGGGCATGCCACAACCAAGCTGCATCATGAATCTTGGTTATTAAGCACACCTGTGAACCGATTTTTAGGTTGATTTTATACAAGCGATTAAGAGATCTGTGAGTCTTCATTAGCAAGGTCCCATCCGGTTCAAACATTGATAACATTCCTTGTTTAATTGTTAATTCACACCCTCCTTCTGCCCGATGCTGAAATTATTGCTTTTTAAATACAGGATGTAAAGAATATCAGTCAACAACCTTTGTTCCCCATTCTTACATTCAAGAAGAATAGAACCCCTTCCTTCGATTTCCACGCTTGAGTTGTCTCCGAATCTGACTTTGCCCCCTATATTTGTACCAATTGCTGAGAATAAACTTGTATTACCTGTCATATGGTTTGTTGCCCCGGTATCTAAATACCACATGTGTGCCCATCATCATGTGACCCGTATTTAGCTGGAAATACCTTTTCTTCATTCACATAGATTAGTTCCTTCTTGGTTTGATCGGCTACAACCATTAACAACACAAGCTTGTTAGCATTAGCATGTGTTGCTGCAGCAGTGGTGGCTTGTGTTAGATGGGCATTCTCATCATTCCTTCTGGTTGGACAATCGGCTGAAAAATGTCCAAACGCATCGCACCTTAAACACTGCAGTTTAGATCGATTTTTCTTTGAGTTTTCTGAACTTTGGTTTCCATCTTGGGAGTTTTGAGCACGGTTTGAACCCCTTCCACAACCACCTGATCGCCCACGACCTCGGCCTCTTCCACGGGTGTCTTGGCCATTCCCTCGGCCTCGACCATAGCCTTTTTCCTGCTTTCTTTTGGATCCCCATTCATTGTAGGATAATAGAAGTGTTAAGTTGTGGGCTCCGACCCATCTCGGTTGGGCCCGGTATTAACTGAAGACAGAATTAGGAGATTAAGGGACGGCCGCCCTAAAGCCCAGTTTGCTATTTTAGGCAAAGAGTGTTAACCCTAATTGTTTAGTTAGTATAAATATATCTCTTGTACTTGTAAACATTCAACACCTCAATAAAAGAAAACCCTAGTTGCCCCAAGTGGACGTAGGTTACACACTGTAACCGAACCACTATAAATCTCGTGTCTTGCTCTATTGTT
>BJCM01269078.1:0-21583 GCA_018326385.1 Flaveria bidentis
TTCAAGTTCATGAAGACAGATTTCTTCCGAAGACTTTTAGTAACATGCTTTATCTGATGTATTGTTCCATAAAGTTGGACACCTTTCTGCTGCATCTCTGCAAGTCACCAACTTACATGAGTTGGTGAAAAGGTCCATGCTTTTGGTAACTGTACATTGAGGTCTTGAGTCTGTAAATTTCTACTTTATGTACTATATCCTTTTTGTAATAGATAAGGATGTGAGCTATGGCATGTCATAATCACAAGTCAAAAGGCAGTCTGCCTTTTGACTCTACAATTGATTTTGTTTGTGTATAGTCAATTGTATCCAGCTGGCTTTCAAAGTATAGCCGACTGTAGGATGTAGTATAAGTATCTCATGTTCTTGTATCTTTCACATATGCTTGTAACACTTGTAATAGAACATAGAGAAAGCAATATACTCCATTCTTGAAAACCATACACATGTGTTCTTTGTGTTCTGTCTCTTGCATTACTTGTGTTCTTAGTTTCTCAACTTGGTTAATCTAGTTTACTATTTGATTAAAGTTTAGTAAATCTCCTCATTGTGTTGTTGTGTTGTAACTTATACCCTTCAACGATCCTGCAATGTGCCTAGACGCCTAAGTGATAGGCCATGCGCCCAAATAGTGACCATGCGTCCAGAAGTTCCCTATGCGCCTAAGTGTTCCCCATGCGTCCAAAAGGCCATGCGCGTGCATAGTGCCCATGCGCCTAAGACTTAGAATTATTTTCTGATTTTTGGGGAAAAAGTAAAATGTAGGTTTTGACTTGGGAAGTTCCCGGGGGTAATGTAAGTTGACTTTTTGAGGTCATAGAAGATGTGATGGGTGATGTATGATGTAGCATGAATGATAACGTGTGTTATGTAGCGTGTGATTTTGGCTAACTCATAAGGGTTCATACACACAGTAGGAGTTAGTCTTGGTGACTACTCCAATACGTGTGATGTGGTATTTACTGTGTGTCATGTAGCATGTGATTTTGGCTAACCAATAAGACATCATGCAATTTTTGGTAAACCCATGAGTGTTCACACACACAGGGGGAGTTAGTCTATGTGACTACTCTATACATGCGATATGTACGAAACGAACGATGATGGAAGATAATAATTACTACCTTGATGTATGTATGATGCGTGATCATGTGTGATAGTAAAGAAAATATTTTTAACGAAAGAAAAGGTAATATAATATTTTTTGTAAAACTAGAACTCACTCAGCAACACTGACTTTTATATATTTCTAGTTGGCAGGTAAATGTTGCTGAGGATGGCACGAGGTGGCTACTTGGCTTGTTTTGAATGGCATCCATTTTATGTTGCGATAATGTTTTTGCATTGTAATGCGAACAAACGATATTTTGTAATAAATGTTGTATTATTTTGCAAAAGTGATTATTCATGAGAAATGAAATGGTTGTTTAAAATGATTCCTCTACAATATTTTAGTAAAGTTTATGTAAACTATATGATTTATGCGCGATTATTGACTAGCTGTGCGCGTCGCTGGAACGGGGCCTTACAAGTTGGTATTAAAGCCAAAGTTTAAGTGAAACAAGTAAATTTTCAAAAGAAACCTAAACTTAAACCGAAAATGGGACAAAGGGAAGGGATTCCAGTCCGAGTAGCTACGTGCCATCAGGTATTTTCTTAATGATAACCGATATTTTGTGTGCATATTACGTGATTTATGTGCCTTTAGTAGATTTAGATACTGATGTAATCAGGATAGGAAATGCATGGGGTATGAAGAGTAAAGTAAGTGGCTAATAACAACTAGCCACTGTAATTAGGGACTTACTATACTTGACATAAACTGAGTTATTACCTTGAATGACCGTGTTAGTGTTTGAATATTTTAGCATGTTAGAGGATGGCTGGTTGTAGATCGTCAAAGGCTTTATGTGGTAGAGGTCATGATGGACGTGGTGTGGGACCACGGGCCATGAGAGGAAGGCCTAGAGCTGAAGAGGTGGTTCAAGAAGAGCCCAAGACCATTCAACTAGAGGTCAGGGATGAGAGTGCTAACTTGAGAGCCTCAGTGAAGGAGGCTGTTGTAGAGGAGGTTCATCAGGTTATCCAGACGATCCTACCGTCTGTAGTGACTGAAGTGATTAAGGCTGTGAGGGAAGGAGAAAGTAAGGAAAGGAATAGGCCAATAGGTGAACAAGGGACAGCCCGAAATTGAGACGGTTGTCTTTACTGATGAGGAGGAGGAAGAAAAGCTTGTGCCAAAGACAACACGAGGCTGTAACTACGGGGCATTTCAAAGATGCAAACCCTATACCTTTGATGGTAATGGCATTGCTACTGTTGCTCACCGGGGAGTGAGGGAGATGGAGGTTGTACTTGATATCAGCGAGTGTCGGGAAGACCAAAAGCTGAAGTGTGCCACCCACTCATTTGTGAACTCAGCTTTGTGTTAGTGGAATAATATTGTCCAAGCTGAGGGTAGCATGGCTAATGGAAGAATGAGGTGGCTAGAGTTAAAGAAGCTGGTGATTGAGGAGTTTTGCCCACACCGGGAGATGGACAAGGTTCAGAGGGAGTTCTTGCAATTGGAGGCGGGAACCATGATACATCAACAATACACCAACAAATTCAATGAGATGGGACGGATGGTGCCGGATCAAGTGACACCCCTGTCACGAAAGATCAAAAGGTATATCCAGGGCTTTCCGGTGGACATCCGCAGGCACATGATCGCCGCCCGACCGAGAATGTTTAGCTTGGTGGTTGATAGATGAGGAGGCTGTATGATGAGCGGGAATGGATTGGTTGTTGGAATATGAGGCGAATATTGGCTGTCGCATGAAGATGGTCAGACTGATAGCTCCAAACGGGAGTTCGGTAATGATTTACAGTGATAGAGTTACAACTATCCCGAAGGTGATTTTGATGGTGGTGGCGGGAAAGTGCAAGAGTCTTGGATGTAGTGCCTATTTGGCCTACATGAAGGATGTGGATACGCCAACACAACAACTGTCTGATGTACCGGTTATGTGTGACTTCCCAGACGTGTTTCTAGAAGATTTACTAGGTGTGCCACCGGACCGTGAGATCGAGGTTTAGATCGACTTGATACCTGGTGCCCAGCCTTTAGCTAAGGCACCGTAACGTTTGGCTCCGAACGAGATGAAATAACTGATGGAGCAATTGCAAGAGTTTCTCGGTAAGGGGTTCATTTGACTGAGTATCTCTCCTTGAGGTGCTCCGGTTCTATTTGTGAAGAAGAAGGACGATAGTATGTGGATGTGTATTGACTACCGGGAGGTGAACAAGTTGACGGTGAAGAATCGGTATCCATTACCGAGGATCGATGACTTGTTTGATCAGCTCCAAGGTGCCAGTTGGTTCTTAAGGATAGATCTTCGATCTGGCTACCATCAACTGAATGTGAAGGACCAAGATATTCCTAAAACAGCTTTTTACACGCGTTATGGATACTACGAGTTTCTTCTCATGTTTTTTGGTTTAACAAATGCGCCAGCTGCTTTTATGGACTTGATGAATCGAGTATGTTGACCGATGTTGGATAAATCAATGATTGTGTTCACTGATGACATCCTGATTTATTCGAAGAGCATGGAGGAGCATGCCGGTCATATTCAGGAAGCGTTGAAAACATTAAGGAAGGAGAAGTTGTACGCCAAATTCTCCAAGTGCGTATTCTGGTTGCATGAACTTCAGTTCTTGGGTCACGTGGTGAATCCTGAGGGGATTATGGTAGACCCGATAAAGGTGAAGGCGGTGATGCAATGGAAGTCTCCAAAGACGCCATCCGAGATCCGTAGTATCTTAGGGTTGGCGGGCTATTATAGATTATTCATCCAGGATTCTCCAATATAGTTTCTCCATTGACTAAGTTGACCCACAAGGACATGAAGTTTGTTTAGGGTCAAGATAAAGAGAAGGATTTTTTGGTGTTAAAAGCGAGGTTGACTCAGGCTTCTGTCTTGCCATTACCCGAGGGAAGTGAGGATTTGGTGGTTTATTCAGATGCTTCTTACTTCCCGACAGTTGAAAGTTGACGAGGTTAATTATCCTACTCATAACTTGGAGCTAGCAGTTGTGGTCTTTGTGTTAAAGATTTGGAGGCACTACCTATACCGGACAAAGTGCACCATATTCACTGACCAAAAGAGCTTGAGGTATACTTCGAGCAGATTGACTTGAATATGAGGCAGCGGTGATGGTTGGAGCTCATAAAGGATTATCATTACGAGATCTATTACCATCCGGGCAAGGCCAACTTGGTGGTAGATGCCCTTAGCTGAAAGGAGAAACCCGAACCGATTTGGGTGAAAGCTTATTAGTTGATTATGACCTTTGATATTATGAAACATGTCAAGGAGTTTCAAGATGAGGCGTTGAAAGAAGATCATCTTATCTTTGAGAGGATGGGAAGTCTAGTCGCGGAGTTGGGTGAAAACACGCTCGGTGTTAGAACCCAATTTGGACGGATGTGGATTCCTCATTATGGGGATGTACATGTGAAGATCATGGATGAAGCTCATAAGACTCGATACTCTATTTATCCCGGTGCCATAAAAATGTATCAAGATATGAAGAAAGATTATTGGTGGTCGGGTATTAAACGCGATGTGGCGGGGTATGTAAGTGCCTTACTTGTTTACAAGTGAAGGCCAAGCATCATAAGCCGTACGAGAAGATCCAACCGTTGGATATACCAAAGTGGAAGTGGGAGCATATCACCATGGACTTTATTAAGAAGCTACCGCGTACCGCATAAAGGTATGATGCCATATAGGTGATAGTTGATCGTCTAACGAAGAGTGCTCACTTCCTACCGATCCGTGAGACATATTCATCCAAGAGGTTGGCGGATTTGTTCATCTAGGAGGTTGTAACTCATTATTTTGTGCTGGTGTCTATTGTGTCTGATTAGGACACCCGATTTACATCTAAATTTTAGAACCATGATGCGATGGGGACGTGGTTTACACCCGGTTTATATCTAAATTTTGGACACTCGGGTTATCATCCTCAGATAAATAGTCAGTCGGAGAGGACGATTCAAACGCTAGAAGATATGCTTCAGGCATGCGTCAACGATTTCGAAGGAAGTTGGGATGACCATTTACCATTAGTTGAGTTCTTATATAACAACGATTATCATGCCAGTATTGGTATGCCCCCTTATGAGATGTTATACGGTAGGAGATGTAGAACACCCGTTTGTTGGGGTGATATTGGTCAGAAGGAGTTAGGGAGTATTGAGGTGATCGAGGCTACGATTGAGAGGCTCGAAAAGATCAAAGCCTTCATGAAAGAAATTAAAGATAGGGAGAAGCCGTATGCTGATAACAGACAAAGAGCGATTGAGTTCCAGGTGGGTGATAGAGTCATGTTGAAAATCTCACCATGGAAGGGTATCATTCGGTTCAGGAAGCGAGGCAATTTGAGCCCAAGATACATAGGACCTTTCCAAATAATTGCTCGACTAGGAGAAATGGTCTGTAGTTAGAGTTACCCAATGAGCTAAGTGGAATTTACCCAACATTTCATTTATCTGATATGGTTGTACCACTGGAAGTTATCGGGGTGTAACACCCTATAATTTTTAAAGTTATGAAAGAAAGAATAAAGTGAAGAAAAAGAAAGAAATACAATTCAACCCAAGCTACGGGGTTAAAAGTGTCAAAAGGACAAAAACTTTGAAAAGTTGGTGAATAAAGCAACATGGTCACCAATGTTTCCTGCTTACACCTTTTTAATCGGGGTTTTAGAGAGAGAGAAAGAAAGAGAAGAAACTTTTGGGTCTTGAAGGAACAAGAAAAAGAAATTGAATTCAAGGTAAGATTTTATGCTTTTTGAGTGTTCTTAACTGACCTTGGTCTCGGTTGTATGCTTATTTGTGTTTGTGTGTTCGGTTGTGTGTGTTTCGTGGGTTTCTAGGTGGTAGAACTCAATTTGCATTCAGGTTTTGAAGAAGTCATACCCAAAAGGCTGCTAAGGTGAGTTCTAGAACCCCCTTTTTACTTGTTTTAAACTGATTTGAGGCTGGAAATACATGTATGAAACTTTTTATAAAAATGGGTTTTCACCCGTATGTATATGTGTATGTGTTTGTGGGTGGGGTTTGATTTGGGTGTGTTTATAGTTATGATGATGTTATGAATGTGTTTCTATGGCTTAGAATCTAAGATTTAAGCTTAGAACTTATTAAATGATGATTGGAGATTGAATTTAGTTGATTAAGTGTGACTTAGACTGTCCATGCGTCTAAATAGTGGCCCATGCACCCAACAGTATACCCTATTTAAGTGTCCCCATGCACCCAAAGTTCATGTGCCCAAATAGTTCCCATGCGTCTAGAATTAGGCTGTAATTGACTAAGTGTCCAAACGCCTAGAAAACCCATGCGCCAAGGCACTCATGCGCCTGGATAGTGCCCATGCGCCTAGGATTTGCCCATAATCGACTAAGTGTTGCCCATGTGCCCCAATATTGCCCATGCGCCTGAAAGTTCCCCATGCACCTAAGTGTTCCCCATGCGCCTGAAATGCATGCGCCCTAACAGTACCCATGCGCCTAAGATAGATTTTTTTCTGAATTTTTGGGGAGACTGTGAAATGTAGGCTTTGACTTGGGATGTTCTCATGGGTGAAGTAAGTTGATTTTTGATGATATATAGGGTATGTTCTGGCATGTATTATGATTGTTATTTCATGTATGATGGTTCCTTGTATGGTGATGTTTTGTATTGTTATGTTTATGTTCCTTATTATGTACTTTTATTTTCCATGGCTTTATGTTGAATGTTTATGAATGAAATAAGAAGTATTATGTAACGTAAAGTGGAAGATAATGAAAAGTGGAACATAATAAAATAATGCATGCATTAATGAATGAAAGATAAGTAAGAAAGTCTTGCAAGCATTAAAAGAAGGTTCACACCCAATGAAGGGTATTCGCTCAACTGTGTGCGGGTTAGTTACCCCGAAATGTATGGGATCTATGCCGCTTACCCCAGGTACAAGAGTAGCTTCATGCATAATGTTCAAGGTCTATAAAAGATCTCAGGCCCAGTAACTAACTTCGTGCATAATGTTCGGGATATAGCTTATGGCATTGGTCTGTAATGAAATAGAAAAGATAGTGATGAGTGTACTTGCCCTAGGTACTGGACTCAGCTTCATGCATAATGTTCGAGGTCTATGAAAGACCGCAAGCCCAGTAACGAGCTTCGTGCACAATGCTCAGGGTATTGTACATGTCATCGGAAGTAACGAATGTACGGAAGATAAGTACGAAAGATTATGAATGAAAGTGAATGACATTGATGAATGACGAATGAATGAAAGTTAACAAACGAATGATGAAGATAATAATGATATTATCTATGTGTACATATGATACTTGATCGCGTAAGAATATAAAGAATGTCTTGAAAGGAAGTAAAGTATATTTTATTGAAAAACTTGAACTCACTTAGCAAGACTGACTTTTATGTGTTTCTAGTTGACAGGTAATGGTTGCTGAGGATGGCACGAGGCGGCTACTTGGCTCATTTTGGATGACATCCATTTTGTATAATGTTTTTGTGATGTAATGCACAAGTTATTTTGTAATTTGTCAACAATGTATTATTTTGCAAAAACAAATATAATGAAATGAAATGGTTGTTTAAATGTTTCTGCTACAATGTTTTAGTATAGTTAATATAAATATATGTTTTATGTGTGATGGTTGACCAGCTATGAGCATCCCGGGAACGGGGCCTTACACGAGTAGATGAACGACTTAATTATGTGGAGCAGCCAATGGTGATCATTGATCGTAAGTAGCTGCGTGCCATTAGTTATTTTCTTAATGTTAACCTGAATTACGTGCGCATGTTATGTGGTTTAGGTGCATTTAGTAGATTTAGATACTCATGTAGTCATGATAGGAAATGCTTAGGGTTGATAAGTAAAGTAAGTGGCTAATAACAACTGGCCACTGTAACTAGGAACTTACTATACTTGACATAAACTAAGCTATTCCCTCGAATGATTGTGTTTGTGTTTGAATCTTATAGTGTGTTTAGGGGATGGCTGGTGGTAGATCGTCAAAGGCTTCACGTGGAGGAGGTCGTGGTGGACGTGGAGCTGAACCACGGGTAATAAGAAGAAGACCTCGAGCTAAAGAGGTGGTTCATGAAGAACCCGAGACCCCTTATCCGGAGGCTGGAGAAGAAAGTGCTAACTTAAGAGCCTCAGTGAAGGAGGCTGTTGTTAAGGAAGTGCATCAGGTCATGCAGACGATCTTACCGTCTATGCATAATGAAGTGATAAAGGTTGTATGGGAAGGAGAAAGGAGAGAGAGGAACAGGTCCTCGGGAGGACAGGAGCAACCGGAGACTGAGACGGTTCTCTCTGATGATGAGGAGTAGGAAGAAGAGCCTATGCAGGAGGCAACACGCGGCTATAACTACGAGGCATTTCAAAGATGCAAGCCCCCGACCTTTGATGGTAATGTCACTGCTGCTGCTGCTCACCGATGGGTGAGGGAGATGGAGGCTGTACTGGATATCAGCGAGTGCCGAGAGGATCTGAAAGTGAAGTTTGCTGCCCACTCATTGTCCAATCCGAGGGTAGCAGGGCCATCGGGAGAATAAGGTGGCTGGAGTTGAAAAAGCTGGTGATTGATGAGTTTCGTCCTCACCGCAGGATGGACAAGGTTGAGACGGAGTTCCTACAGCTGGAGGCGGGAAGCATGATACTTCAGCAATACACTAGAAAGTTCATCGAGATGGCACGGTTGGTGCCGGATCGAGTGACGCCTTTGTCACAGAAGATCAAGAGATATATCCAAGAGCTACCGGCGGATATCCATAGGCACATATCGCTGCTAGGCTGAGCATGTTTAGGTCGGCGGTTGACTTAGCAGGAAGGTTGTATGATGAGCGTGAAGTGGTGATGGTTGAAGTGAACAAGAAAGGTGGTAGTGACCGGAATTGGAACGGGAAGCGAGTTGGACGTGGCGGGGCCGGTCCAAGTAACAAAGGTGCACGGGTGGATGACTGATGTGTGGTCATATCAAGTGCGGGGACGAAGAGGTGTGACATGTGTAGAAAGGAGCACACCGGAGAATGTAGGTGGGGACTGAATGTGTGCTTCAAGTGTGGGAAGCCTGACCATATGGAGAGAGAATACAAGTCAGGGAGGTGTTTTAACTATGGTGGGGAGGGCCACATGAGCAGGGATTGTAAGAAACCGAGGGCTGAAAGTTCCGGTGCAGGGAAGAAGATGACTGGGACTGAAGGGCAGAGGGCGAGCGCCAGAGCATTCACAATGACACAGGAGGAGGCTAGGACGGACCCTAATGTTATGTCAGGTAGATTTATAGTAAACCAAACTCTAGCTTCTATGTTATTTGATTTTGGTGCTAGTAAAAGTTTTATTTCAGCTGCTTAATGTGCTAAATTGCCTGTTAGTACTAGGAGTATAGATACATCCTTTGATGTAGAAACTGCCATAGGTAAGTCTATCAGGATTTCTAAGATAATACAAGGTTGTGACGTAGAATTAGAAGGTCACCAGTTTCCTGTTAGACCATTCGTGATGACCTTAGGCGGGTTCGATATAGTCCTAGGAATGGATTGGTTGGCGGACTACGAGGCGAACATTGTGTGTCGCATGAAGATGATTCGATTGACAGCGTCTGAAGGGATTTTGGTGACGGTTCATGGTGATCGAGTCACAACGATCCCGAAGTGATTTCGATGGCGGTGGCAGGAAAGTGCATGAGGCGTGGATGTAATGCCTATTTGGCCTGCGTAAAGGATGTGGATACGCTAACATCACAACTGACCGATGTATCGATTGTGTGTGACTTTCCGGAAGTGTTTCTAGAAGACTTACCAGGTGTGCCACCGGACCACGAGATTAAGTTCCAGATTGATTTGATACTGGGTGCCCAATCTGGTGCTAAGGTGTCGTATCGGTTGGCTCCAACTAAGATGAAGGAACTGATGGAGCAACTACAGGAGTTGCTTGATAAGGGGTTCATTCGACCGAGTATCTCTCATTGGTGTGCTACGGTCTTATTCGTGAAGAAGAATGACGGTAGTATGAGAATGTATATTGACTACCGTGAGCTGAATAAGTTGACGGTGAAGAATCGGTACCCGTTACCGAGAATTGATGAATTGTTTGATTAGCCCCAACGTGCCAGTTGGTTCTCGAGGATTGACCTTCAATCTGGTTACCATCAGCTGAAGGTGAAGGAGCAGCATATTCCTAAAACAGTTTTTCGCACGCCTTATGGACACTACGAGTTTCTCGTTATGTCTTTTGGTTTGACCAACGCGCCAGCTGCTTTTATGGACTTGATGAATTGAGTGTTTTGGCCGATGTTGGATAAATCAGTGATTGTGTTTATTGATGATATCCTGATTTATTCGAAGAACAATGAAGAACATGCCGGTCACATTCGAGAGGTGTTGGAGACGTTAAGAAAAGAGAAGTTGTATGCTAAGTTCTCCAAGTACGCGTTCTGGTTGCGCGAAGTTCAATTTTTGGGTCATGTAGTGAATCCCGAGGGGATTATGGTGGACCCGGCGAATGTGAGGCATGATGCAATGGAAGTCTCCGAAGACGCCATCCGAGATTCGTAGTTTCTTGGGTTTGGCGGACTATTATAGAAAATTCATCCAAGACTTCTCTAATATAGCTTTTCCACTAACCAAGCTGACCCAGAAAGATGTGAAGTTTGTATAGGGTCAAGATCAAGAGAAGGCTTTTGAGGAATTAAAGGCGAGGTTGACTCAAGCTCATGTCTTGTTATTACCTGAAGGGGGCGAGGATTTGATGGTTTATTAAGATGCTTCCTACTCGGGGTTGGGATGTGTGTTGATGCAGAGGGGAAAGGTTATAGCCTATGCATCCTGACAGTTGAAAGTTCATGAGGTCAAGAATCCTACTCATGACTTGGAGTTAGTGGCTGTGGTCTTTGCGCTGAATATTTAGAGGCACTACCTATACGGAACAAAGTACACTATATTCACTGAGCACAAGAGCTTGAAGTACTTATTCGAGCAGAAGGACTTGAACATGAGGCAGAGGAGATGGTTGGAGCTCATAAAGGATTATGATTGCGAGATCCATTACCATCCGTGCAAAGCCAATGTGGTGGCGGATGCTCTCAACCAAAAGGAGCGAGCCGAGTCGATTCGAGTGAAGGCTTATCAGTTGGTTATGACCTCTGATGTGATAAAATAGGTCAAGGAGTTTCAAGATAAGGCATTAAAGGAAGATCATCTTAACTCTGAAAGAATGAGAGGTCTGCTCACGGAGTTGGGTGAAAACACACTCGGTGTTAGAACCCGATTTGTTCAGGCGTGGATTCCTCATTTTGGGGATCTACGTGTGAAGATTATGGATCAAGTTCATAAAACTCCATACTTTATTCATCCCGGTGCTACAAAGATGCACTAAGACATGAAGAGGATTATTGGTGGCCGGGTATGAAACGCGATATAGAGGAGTATGTGAGTAAGTGCCTTACATGTTTAGAAGTGAAGGCCGAGCATCAGAAGCCGTATGGGAAGATCCAACCATTGGATATACCGGAGTGGAAGTAGGAGCACATCACCATGGACATTATTACGAAGCTACCGTGTACCGAGTGATGGTATGATGTTATATGGGTGATAGTTGATTGTCTGACAAAGAGTGCTCACTTCCTACCAATCTGCGAAACATATTTATCTAAGAGGTTGGCGGATCTATTCATCAAAGATATTATAACTCGACATGGTGTGCTGGTGTATATTGTGTCTAATCGTGACACCCAGTTTACATCTAAATTTTGGAAGAAATTCCATGATATGATGGGACGAGGTTACATATTAGCATGGCTTATCATCCTCAGACAGATAGTCAGTCGGAGAGGACGATTCAGACGCTAGAAGATATGCTTCGGGCATGCGTCATTGATTTTGGAGAAAGCTGGGATGGCCACTTACCGTTAGCCGAGTTCTCATAAAACAATAGTTATCATGCCAGCATTGATATGCCCTCTTATGAGTTGTAGGACACCCGTTTGTTGTGGTGATAATGGACAGAAGTAGCTGGGAAGTGTCGAGGTAATCGAGGCTACAACTGAGAAGTTTGAAAAGATCAAAGCCATCATGAAGGCAACCAAAGACAGACAAAAGTTGTATGCCGATAAGAGACGTAGACCGATTGAGTTCCAGGTGGGTGATAGAGTTATGTTGAAAGTCTCATATTGGAAAGGTATCATTCGGTTCCGAAAGAAAGGCAAGTTGAG
Source organism: Flaveria bidentis (assembly GCA_018326385.1). NCBI lineage: Eukaryota > Viridiplantae > Streptophyta > Magnoliopsida > Asterales > Asteraceae > Flaveria > Flaveria bidentis. The sequence continues at coordinate 12,286 of BJCM01269078.1, forward strand.
CCCAAGGTACATAGGGCCTTTCCAAATCACCGCAAGAGTAGGAGAGGTGGCCTATAGAATGGAGCTACTAGATGAGTTAAGTGGAATTCACCCGACATTCCATGTATCTCATATGAGAAAGTGTTTAGCATACGAGGATATGGTTGTACCACTGGAAGATATCGAGGTAGATGAACGACTCAATTACTTGGAGCAACCAGTGGCAATCATTGACCGTAAGGAGAAGAGGTTGAGGAATAAAGTATGTGGAAGCACAGGAAGGGATCTGAGTCTATATGGGAGACCAAAGAGGAAATAAGGCAACATTACCCACAATTATTTGAGGAATAACAGGTTTCGGGGACGAAACCGATATAAGGGGTGTGGACTTGTAACACCCAGTTATTTTTAAAGTTACGAAAGCAAGAATAAAGTGAAGAAAAAGAAATAAATACAATTTAACCCAAGTTAAGGGGTTAAAAATGTCAAAAGGACAAAAAATTTGAAAAGTTGGTAAATAAAGCAACATGGTCGCCCATCTTGCTTGCTTACACCTTTTCAATCGGGTTTTTAGAAAGAGAGAGAGAAAGAAAGAGCAGAAAATTTCGGGTCTTGGAGGAACAAGAAGAAGAAATAGAATTCAAGTTAAGAATTTATGTTTTTTGAGTGTTCTTAACCTGCCTTGGCCTCGGTTGTATGTTTATTTGTGTTTGTGTGTTTGGTTGTACGTGTTTGGTGGGTTTCTAGGTGGTAGAACTCAATTTGCATTCGGGTTTTGAAAAAGCCATACCCAAAAGGCTTCTAAGGTGAGTTCTAGAACCCCTTTTTACTTGTTTTAAACTGATTTGGGGATGGAATTACATGTATGAAACTATTTATAAAAATGGGTTTTCACCCGTATGTATATGTGTATGTGTTTTCGGGTTGGGTTTGGTTTGGGTGTGTTTATGGTTATGATGATGTTATGAATGTGTTTCTATGGCCTAGAATGTAAGATTTAAGCTTAGAACATGTTAAATGATGACTTGGGACTGAATTTAGTTGATTAAGTGTGACTTAGACTGCCCATGCGCCTAAATAGTGGCTCATGCGCCCAACGGTATGATCTGTCTAAGTGTCCCCATGCGCCCAAATAGTTCCCATGCACAAAGAATTAGGATGAAATTGACCAAGTGTCCAAACGTCCAGACAACTGATGCGCCTAGGCACTCATGCGCCTGCATAGTGCCCATGCGCCTAGGATTTGCCCATAATCGACTAAGTGTTGCCCATGCGCCCCAATAGTGCCCATGCGCTTGAAAGTCCCCCATGAGCCTAAGTGTTCCCCATGCGCCTAAAAGGCCATGCGCCCTAACGGTGCCTTTGCGCCTAAGACAGGTTATTTTCTGAATGTTTGGGAAAAAAGTGAAATGTAGGCTTTGACTTGGGATGTTCTCGGGGGTGAAGTAAGTTGACTTTTGATGATATATGGGGTATGTTATGGCATGTATTATGATTGTTATGTCATGTATGATGGTGCCTTGTATGGTGATGTTTTGTATGGTTATGTTTATGTTCCTTACTATGTATGTTTATTTTCCATGGCTATACGTTGAATGTTTATGAATAAAATGAGAAGTATTATGAAATGTAAAGTGGAAGATAATGAAAAGAGGAACGTAATAAAAGAATTCATTCATTAATGAATAAAAGATAAGTATGCAAGTCTTGCAAGCACTGAAAGGAGGTTCACACCCAATGAAGGGTGTTAGCTTAACTATGTGTGGGTTAGCTACCCTAGAAGGATGCACACTGGGGTCCAATCCTTGTGATTGACCTTATGTGTTGGATCCTTGCCACTTACCCCAGGTACTGGAGTTAGTTTTGTGCATAATGTTCGAGGTTTATAAAAGACCTCAAGCCCAGTAACCAGCTTCGTGCATAATGTTCAGGGTATAGCATATGGTATTGGTCCGGAATGAAAGAGAAACGGTAGTGATTAGTTTACTTGCCCTAGGTACTGGAGTGAGCTTCGTGCACAATGTTCAAGATCTATGAAAGAACTCAGGCCCATTAACCAACTTTGTGCACAATGTTCGGGGTATTGTACATGTCATCGGAAGTAATGAACGTACGAAAGATAAGTAAGAATGATTATGAATAAAAGTGAATGACATTGATGAATGACTAATGAATGAAAGTTAACAAACGAATGATGAAGATAATAATGATATTATCTATATGTACCTATGATGCTTGATCGCTGAAGAATGTAAACAATGTTTTGAAACTAAGTAAAGTATAATTTATTATAAAACTAGAACTCACTCAGCAACACTAACTTTTATGTGTTTCCAGTTGGTAGGTAATGGTTGCTGAGGATGGCACAAGGTGGCTACTTGGCTCATTTTGGTTGGCATCTATTTTGTATAATGTTTTTGTGATATAATGCAACAAGTTATTTTGTAATTTGTCAACGATGTATAATTTTGCAAAATTAATTATAATGAAACGAAATGGTTGTTTAAATGTTTCAGATGCAATGTTTTAGTAAAGTTAATATAAATATATGTTTTATGTGTGATGGTTGACCTGCTGTGAGCATCCCGGGAACGGAGCCTTACACGAGGTCGATGAACGGCTCAATTATATGGAGCAGCCAGTGGCGATCATTGATCGTAAGGAGTAGAGGTTAAGAAATAAAGTAGTTCCCCTTGTGCGTGTACAGTGGAAGCACAGGAAAGGATCTGAGTATACGTGGCAGACTGAAGAAGAGATGAGGCAACACTACCCACATTTGTTTGAGGAATAACAGATTTCGGGGATGAAACCTATATGAGGGGGTGGACTTTTAACACCTAGATATTTTTTATAAAACGAGAAAGAAAGAGTAAAAGTGAAGGAAAAAGAAAGAAACATAGTTTAACCCAAGTAGAGGGGTTAAATATGTAAAAGGCACAAAATTTTATATTATTTTGTACAAAAGGTAAACATGGCCGCCCATAACCATGTTACATCAACTTTTCTTTCGGTAGTAAAGAAAAGAAAGTGTAGAATTTTAGGTTTTTGTAGAAAAGAGAAGAAGAGGCTTAATTCAAGGAAAGAATTTATCATTTTAAGTGTTCTTGATCGGCCTATGCCTTGGTTGTTTGTTTATATGTGTTCGGGTTTGTGTTTTGATGGGTTTTAGGTGCTTGAACTCAAGTACATATGGGTTTTGAAGTAAGTCATACTCAAAGGCTGCTAAAGTGAGTTCTAGAACCCCCTTTTTAATTGTTTTAACTAATTTTGGGGCTGGAAATGCATGTTTAAACGTTTTTATAAAAATAGGTGTTGTACTCGTATGTTATATGTGTGTGAAAGCGGGTGGGTTTGATTTTGGGTGATATATATGTTGTTATGATGATGTTATGCTCATGATTTGTTGCCTAGAATACTATAAATAAGCTTAGAACACGTTAGTTTGATGATTGGGATTGAATTGGAATGATTATAATATAGGTTGGTTGCCCATGCGCTTGAAAATGGCCTATGTGCCCAACGGTTCATAATTTCCTAAGTGAACCATGCGCCCAAAGTTCATGCACCCAAATAGTAGCCAAGCGCCTAGAAAGAGGCTGAATTTCACTAAGTGTCCATGCGCCCAGAAAGCTCATGTGCACGGGCACTCATGCGCCTGCATAGTGCCCATGCGCCTAGAAATGTGCCTAGATGCCTAAGTAATGGGCCATGCGCCCAAATAGTGCCCATGTGCCCAGAAGTTCCCCATGTGCCTAAGTATTCCCCATGCACCCAGAATGCCATGCGTCTGCATAGTGCCCATGCGCCTAAGACATAGAATTATTTTTTGATTTTTGGGAAAAATGTAAAATGTAGGCTTTGACTTGGGAGGTTGCCAGGGGTAATGTACGTTGACTTTTTGAGATCATAGATGATGTGATGGGTGATGTATGATGTGGAATGAATGATGATGTGTGATTGATGCTATGCTTATGCATATGATGATATATGATGATTATGTATGTTATGTATGATGTGTTTCCTTATGTTCCTTATTACGTATGATGACGTGACTTTACGTGGTGTGATTATGATAATGAATGTAAAGTGTTATCTTAACGAAGTGAATGATTTAAGATAATGAAAGTGGAACATAATGAATGAACGAATGAAAGTCTTGCAAGCAAATAGAAGAAGGTTCATAACTCCATGATATTTGTTGGAACAATTGTGTGTTTAAAAGCGTGCGATGTTGGCTAACTCATAAGGGTTCATACACACAGTAGGAGTTAGTCTTGGTGACTGCTCCAACACGTGCGGTGTGGTATTAATAGTGTGTTATGTAGTGTGTGATTTTGGCTAACTCATAAGGGTTCATACACATAGTAGTAGTTAGTCTTGGTGACTGCTCCAATACGTGGGATGTGGTATTTACTTTTTGTCATGTAGCGTGCGATTTTGGCTAACCCATAAGGCAGTGTGCGAGTTTTGCTAAGCCCATGAGAGTTCACACACAGAGGGGGAGTTAGAGTACGTGACTACTCTATTCATGTGATATGTACGAAATGAACGATGATGGAAGATAATAATTATTACCTTGATGTACGTATGATGCGTGATCATGTGTGATTGTAAAGAAAATATTTCTAATGAATGAAAGGTAATATAATGTTTTGTAAAACTAGAACTCACTTAACAACGCTGTCTTTTATGTATTTCTAATTGACAGGTAAATGTTGGTAAGGATGGCACGAGGTGGCTACTTGGCTTGTTTTGGATGACATCCATTTTATATTGCGATAATGTTTTTGCATTGTAATGCGAACAAGCGATATTTTGTAATGAATGTTGTATTATTTTGCAAAAGTGATTATTCATGAGAAATGAAATGGTTGCTTAAAATGATCCCACTGCAATATTTTAGTAAAGTTAATGTAATTTATATAATTTATGGGTGATGATTGACTAGCTGTGAGCGTCCCGGGAATGGGGCCTTACAATAACTAACAAATTATATATGTATTTAACTAACACATATGATTAACCCTTTAGCTAAATCATCAAGGTTCTTTGCAAAACTCATAAACCACATGATTTTTATCATAAATAAGTATGAAAAGGATTCAAAAACAAAAAGTTTGAATGGTTTATAAAAATCAAGGATTTAATATAAAAATAAAAGGGTTAAAACATAGATATTCTTGATGAATGAGATTAAATACTTACGTGATTGTGATTGTGGGAATAAAGTCTGAGAAATTGTTAGAAATATTAAGAAATAATATTCTGCAAAATTTGATATGATTATGATGGGTAAAATAATTTATATAATTTGTTAAAAGAAAATTATCAACCGGAAGAACTAAACCTCGTAAAGAGCTGAAAAAATTATATGATGATCTTTATGTTTTATCGGACTCGTAGAGTAAATTTCATGATCTAATTCATAGTTATACCTGACTTACATATTTTAAAAAAATCTACAATTCAAAAATCAGGAAAAATAATTATGCTATAAAATAAATCATGAAAAATTTACGCAAAATGTTATATCTTATTTAGGACAGTCTGAATAAATTGGTAATTTTTAGAGATTTTATAAGATAATATGGATTTTAGAATATAGGTTCTGATAAATTTTGGTGAGTCTTAAGAACTAGTAGGTATTGTTTCTAGTTTATTCAAGTATTGTAAAAATTCTAGAAAACAAACTATAATTAGTTGATGTATGAAACTTTAACATATCAAAATAGATTTTTGTATGTTTCTGCTGTAAAAGTTTCGTGACATATGGATAACTATAACTTTTATTTTGATTTTTGTAATCTGAGGTGCTAAAAATTTTAAAGAAAATATATTTATTTCTAATCTATAAATATTTTTATAGATTATCTACTGAAATAAGAGGTGAGACTCATAGCCCAATTTTGTATTTATAAGTTTTGGGGGAAAATCAAACTATTTTGAGATTGATGTGTATATATATATATATATGATTTTTTAGATATACTATCGTTTATATTACAACCATTAATTCAGATGTGTAACCGTTGGATAATACAGGTAACGCTACTTAAAAAAATATTTTTTGCACCAACAGGATGAGTGTTGTGATGTTATATTATCCAATTTATGTAATTTATATTGTGACAGTTATGAATTACCTTTTTATAAATAGGTTTGGTTGTAAACATATCTATGATGTATCAATATATGAAATTTTGTTATGATGTTAAACCTATGATCTCACAAACTTTATGTTGATTGTTTTGAGTATGTTTTTTCAGAAAATAATCACGTCTAACAACATTATGTTCTCATTTGATGTGTATAATGGATGAGGTGAAGTTGTGGGAAAAGTCTGTGTAAATCTAACTATTAATCTGTACGATCTTAGCCTATCGGTGGATGCTCACTTCCATCGTCTTTGAAGATGTAACAGTTAGATTAATATGTTTTTGCAATAGGGTTATATTAAATTTTGTATACTAATGTTAATGTAACCCGAACTAGTATTATGTATGAATTATGTTAATGTATTATGATTTTTACATGATTTTTGTTTATTTTCTGATCAATACGTTTTAAACAAGCTAGTCAAATCTAAATCAATTCACGCTTCCGCTGGGATGTGACATGTTCTTTTATTTTTTTCATTTATTTTTATTCCTCCCAACAATGTTATGATTGAATTCTTTTTAAATTGATATAACGGTTTATACGTAATTAAATGTATGAACTTTAGAAGAAAATGTATTCACCCACCCCATAACAACATATTTTTTATTATGTTCACTTAGAGCAGAGTGAGTGGTTTAAATGGTTTTTAAAAGCCCTTAAAACCAGATTAGTACCTGTAGATACCCCTATAATTTCCCTCAATTTCTAAAAAATAAGAATATAGTTTCTCCAAAATCTTCAAATAGTACTTATTTGTTTCAAATTAAATTTTGAAAGAAAATTTGTAAGTAAGATATTATTATAATTGTATACAAACTTAAATAAATATAAAAATCATATACTAAAAAACCACTAACTTATGTGAAGAACTTAGGTTTAAGCGATGTGTTCCACAAAATATGTTTGAAGGCTCTAATCAGTGTCTAGATATTGTAGCTCTAAAATAACATCTTTACTTAATAATTCACATTTGGAGGATGCTAAACATGCAAGGGTGATATCACGGCCCCCTCTCTCTTCAAAATTATGTTGTGTAATATGATACAAGTGTATATATGGTGTATATAAATCTAGCATATGTGTGGTTCTTGAAGCTTATTAAAGTAGTAGTTATTTACTTTTTTGGACTCTAAATGCATGTTCAGCTTCCTTTTGTGTTACGTCGTGTGCCCTTAACATTTACATTCATCATCGTTTCGAAATGAATACGATTTCACCATAATTATCGAATTATAATAAATAGCATCTGTAATATAACAATGATATTTATAGTTGTTTATATATACCGCAAATGCATAATTCAGCTACATTCTAGCTTAAATGCTTTGATACAAGGGAAATTAGTGGAGAACATTAATGTCGCTAATGCTACCAGTGACTAAAAAATGCACGTCAAATCTATAAATCATGGAAACAAGTTTAAGATTTCTCTACGTATGCCCGTGATCACCCTTCGCCTATTTCCCTTGCCAATCTGTTAGTCAATTCCACTAATTTATATGAGTGTAGTCGATATTCCCTAACATCCCATGAAACCATGCATGTGCGTTCATCGTATAAAATTTGGATGTCTCGAAGTGCATTTACGAAGAAATTCTTTGTTACAAAATTTAAGACACCATCATATAGAGTTGCAAAGTTTCATGTGAAGTCCATTAACACATATTCAAATTCTCGTTTAGTGCGAAAACCATGCTCGAGTAGGAAAGTTAACGTAATGCTGACTTGTACTTTTGTAGTGGTGAAACCCAATCCTCCCTCGACTTTTGTAATATATTTGAAATTAATTATATTCTACTACATATCATCAACTGTAACCATTGACTTGTTAGGCCGGATTAAATCCATAATTGATAATAGTAGAAGCAATAAGTAGCACATCTCATATCATTTATAAATATGGTGTTACAACTGCAAATAACATGTTTATAATGTCCTAAGTTTACAATGCCCACTGTAAAATGTGGACTTATATTGGGTTTAATATTTCTATTAATGACATCTCAACATTTACGTCTTGGGCTACATCTCTTATCTTCTCTCTAGTGATAATTATCTTTGTTTTTTGTACTAGGGTTCAACTCAAATTCCTCTAGTCTAGATGAAGTGCAATTATCAATATTATCTAAACAAAAGACCTTTTATATGTACATTCTTGAGTTTTATGGCTATTATAATCATCCATTAATAACAAAAAAGAAAAGGAACAAAAAAACAAATTAATAACACTTCATTCAAATGTAAAGTAGTAATTCAATTTGTTGATGCCAAATATGATATTGTGTTTTTCATTTGTAGCCAATTATAACATGTCTTTTAGGTTAAAACCAAGGGCGTCTCAATATTTTTGGAGGCCTAAAGCGAAACTGAAATTTGAGGCCTTTTTAAACATTATTATAAAAAACCCTCTTCCTTTATCCAGGCTTGGGACCGGCAATATTAAACTAAAAAAGTTTATAATTGACGGAGTTAAATTTTTTTTTAAGTTTTGATGATGCTATAAACTTACTTAAAGAAATAAGTTTTAATTTATTTGAGTAAATATTTTTAAATCAAATTTATTTTTCTAGCTTTACTTGTTGCAAATTCTTTAATAAACTCGTCGTAATCAAATTTTTAAAATTTTTTTCTTCAATCACTAAAATAGCTAAACCATTTAATCTTTCTTGTGACATTGTAGATCTTAGATAATTTTTAATCAATTTTAACTTAGAAAAACTTCGTTAGGCAGAAGCAACGGTCACATGAATAGTTAAAATAATTCTATATGCAATAAATGCATTTGGAAAAGAATTACATTTTTTAATATAGTTTAGTATCTTTAAAAGTGTATCACAATTTATATCTATAAGTTCTTTTAAAATTTTTAGTTCTTGAAATAGATCTAAGCCATTAACATCCACTTTATCATCATACTTTAAAACATTTTCAAGATGAGTACATTTTTCTTTTAAGCTTTCTTCATTTTTGAATTTTAATCTTTTTATACTAAATAGAAAACCAAAATTAGTTTCAAACTCTTTAAATTGATCGAATCTAGTTTGAAGTGAAGAAGTAGCTTGGTCTACTATATATAAAAAATAATCAATTTTAAAATATTCAATAGGAGTTTTGATAGTTTCATTATCAACATTTTCATCATACTTTTTATTTCTATAAA
>BJCM01269079.1:0-10295 GCA_018326385.1 Flaveria bidentis
CCTATTTGATTGGCGATCCAATCAGTGAGAACGCACGTAGAAACAATTATGTATTGAATCTAACGTTAAAAATCGATTAGGAATCGATCTACTTCGATCTATGAACTTGGAGTATGATCTTAGAGGTCTCTGGATGGCTAGGGTACGTCTGGAGTCGAAGTGTGTTCAATGCTTACGTTTTTCCACGAATTAGGTGGTATTTATAGTTTAGGGTTGCTCATTCGGGCGACTGAACCATTAGCATGGTTCAGTCTTGCGATTGAGTCATGTGTTTGGTCCATACGCACGACTGAGTGTTCAGTCGTGCGACTGAGCCAATCTTATGTGACAATCATACGACTGATCCAGTCTCCTGGTTCAGTCGTGCGACAGAGTCATTCGCATGAAGTTGTTCATGCGTATCATCCATTAGCATGGGCCATTCGCATGATAACTTCATGTTATTAAGTTTGAACATATTAATTGTCATTACATTATTTATATTATTTCAATCAACCACAAACCTATATAATCAAGTCAATATGCGTTAAACAACTCATTAATAAGATATTAACAAGATAAACACAACCAAACATTTACATTTCATTAAGTACCCAACTATTAAAAACATGTAAGACATTAAAGACAAATTACATTAAGTTTAGAAACTAGGGACACATGTACCTACAGATAGGCACCTTTTGGACCCTAAAATAGGTTCGAAATAGGTGCCTTTGGTCTCGCCGACGCCGCGCCAGGCTTGACCGGTCGGCAGCCGGAAATACGGGGGCTGGGGGAAGAATTTAAATGTTTTTTTTTAAATTTTACACCATTGGTCCCTTACTTTTAAGGGTTATCATTTTATGTAATTATTTTCTATAAAAATTTCCAAAATGACTAAACACCTCCTTAACTTAATTTAAGTTTAAGTTCAAAACCTTTTTAAGATTAGTAATTTTTCATAATTATTATTATTATCAATATTATTATTATTATTATTATTATTATTATTATTATTATTATTATTATTATTATTATTATTTTAGTTACTACTTCTACTATTATTATTAGAACTTATTATTATTATTACTAATATTATTATTATTATTTTAGTTATTATTATTATTATTGTAACTTATTATTATTACTATTATTATTATTATTATTATTATTATTATTATTCTTATTATTATTATAATAATTATTATTATTGTTCAATTTAATATTTTAATTATTAACTGTTGTACATTAAAATTTAATGACAACTAAGAAATAAGCCTAAATAACCCATAATTTTCATAATTGACAATAATGACCCTTACAAGAATAAACGACATTAGTTTTTAATTAATGGAAAATACGAGATGTTACACTTCAGGCGCGCCTCTTGTACTTGTGAAAAGTGACGGAGCATTAATATCTACGTAGGAAAGGTGGGGGCGAACTTGATATTTATATAAAAATTTAAACTATCGGATTAAAATTAACACTACTGACCGTTAGTATATATCTGAAATATTAGTTATTAAAGACATTCAAATATGTATTGTAAACCAAAAATACCATAGAAATTTCTTATTTATCATATTACGGGAATTACATATTAAATAAAAATGTTAAAGAAAATGATAATTAGTTTAGAAGTTGAAGGATGGGTACAATAAGTAAAAATAATATAAAAAAGATATCCAATACATTCAAGTTTAACTCATTATCATTTATCTATCGGCTATTTAATTTTTTTTTGGTTTTCAAGGTAGGCCGTAATATATTTAATTGAGATACATCATTTAGGTTTACATTTACAGATTGGTTTGGAATCAATAATATTTCGTGGGAGGTAGAACAAAAGGATGTTATATGACCATTTTATATTTTCCATTATAAACAATTCGTATGATACTTAATACACTTAGTAAAATAGAAAAACTCCTATATGGTACATAAATATTTGGGCATATTTGAAAGTATTATAAAATAGAAAATTACAAAGTCAAATAATTTTATTAACTCAATTAACACTAAAGCTCAAATGAAAGTAAAACATAAAATATTTCCACAAATATTAAACACTCGGAATTTAAGAACATAAGAAGTAATGTTTCTTTCAAATTACCTTCAAGTAATGAAATTGCTTTGCTCAATTGTTCTCTATGGGGTCTAATCAAAACTTCTTTGGGACTAATCATTATTTGTTCAGGGGTCTGTTTATAGAATTTTAAAGAGGCCTACATAAATATACTAATTTTTTTTCTTTATTATTACCAGGCTGTAGTTCAATGGGCCCGTGCCTCCCTTGAGATGCAAGTGGATCCATTTTTGTTCTATATAACATCTTGATTTTAATAAGCACGTTTGATGTGCAAGTTAATTTAGAAAATGCCTTAAGGTCTTGAGGCACGCCTCTTGTACTTGTGAACAGTGACAGAGCTTTAACATCCTTGTAGGGAGGGTGGGGGCGAACTTGATATTTATATAAAAATTTAAACTATCTCATTAAAATTTAACACTTCTGATGGTTAATATATATCTGAAATATTAGTTATTAAAGACACTCAAATATGTATTGTAAACTAAAATTACCATAGAAATTTCTTATTTATCATATTACGGGAATTATATATTAAATAAAAATGTTAAAAGAAAATGATAATTAGTTTAGAATTTGAAGGATGGGTAAAATAAGTAAAAATAATATAAAAAGATATCCAATACATTCAAGTTTAACTCACTATCATTTGTCTCTCGGTTGTTTAAATTTTTATTTTTTTTCAAGGTAGGTAGTAATATATTTAATTGAGATACATCATTTAGGTTGCAAGATTGGTTTAGAATTAATAATATTTCATGGGCGGTAGAAAAAAAGGATGTTATATGACCAATTTATATATTTCATTATAAACAATTCATGTGATACTCAATACACTTGATAAAAGAGAAATCTCCTATATGGTACTAATATGTAATGATTCCAACAAGTCTGATGCAGTCAAAACATTCAAAGGATCCAATGTCTCTTTGCATGCATGCACTGAAGTACCGAAGTAGAAATGATTCAGAAGTTTTACTCCTCACACAAGAAATATTCTAAGTGTAAAATCTTCCGAAGCCAAGACCAATATCTTCTGAAGCCAAATATGAAGTTTCTGAAGCTTCAAAGACAAAGTATTCCAAAGCCAAATTTATGAAGACAGATTTCTTCTAAAGACTTTTATGTACATGTTATTATCTTATGTACTTTTCTATAAAGTTGGACCACCTTTCTGCCGCAACTCTGTTTGACTCACAAACTTTCACAAGTTGGTGAAAAGGTTCATGCTTTTGGAAAACTATACATTGAGGTCTTGAATCTTAGCTTTCTACTTCATGTATTTTATCCTTTTTGTAATATATTAGGATGTGATCTATGACATGTCATAGTCATAAGTCAAAAGACAATCTGCCTTTTTACTCTATATTTGATTTTGTTACCTAGTCTTATGTATCCAGCTAGCTTTCAAAGTATGGTCAGTTGTAGGATGTAGTATATGTATCTCAAGTACTTGTAACTTTCAATTATGATTTGTAACACTTTGTAATAGAACTTGAGAAACAATATACTGCATTCTTGAAACCCAAATACTTGTGTTGTTATCTTGTTCTGTCTCTCTTTTACTTGTGTTCTTAGCATCGCTTATAGTAGTTAAACAGTTCCCTATTTGACTTCTAAAGTGTTCTAAAGAACTCTCCTCAATTGTGTTGTTGTGTTGTAAAGTGCATCACCCCTTCTAACGGTATTGCATTTGGTATTAGAGCCTGAAAAGCTCTTGATATAAGATCTCACTATCTTAAGATCCCTCACACACACACAAATCACTTAACAACTCAAATGGCAGCTATCACCAAGGCTGATTTGGAAACTGGAACTATGACAAAGTCTCCACTAACCACTAATAAAGACTTTGATACTTGGTCTCGAAGAATGGAAGGCTTTATCAAGTCTCAAGACTCTAGGATGTGGGACTTTGTTGTTGAAGGACCTTACATACCAAGCACTTCATCTGCTACTGGTGGTGGTATGATTCCAAAGGTTGTGGCTGATTTCTCTAATGAAGACAGGAAGAGAATAGAGATTGATCAAAAAGCCATGACAGCCCTTCAAACTACTCTTCCAAACTCTATCTATAGAAGCTTCAAGAAGTACAAGACTGCAAAGCAACTATGGGAAGCACTGAAGCTTATGTATGAGATTTCAACAGAAGGCAAGGAGAACAAGAAAGATATCCTCAAGCAGCAGTTTAAAAACTTCACCTTTAATATAGGTGAGACCATGACTCAATGATATTTCAGGTATGTTGAGATTGTGGATACTCTAATGGATGTTGGAGTAACTCTTGAGAACAAATACATTGTAAGGAAGTTTATGTCCTCTATTCCTAGACAATGGACACATTATTATGTTGTTATCAAGAGGATGGAGAACCTTAAGACTCTCTCTAACTGAGTTGTATGGTATTCTCAGTGGATACCAAATGGAGATGAACATGCAAAACTCATCTGGTAACTCTAGCAATCAAATGAGTTCAGCCCTTTATGTGACTAAAAGGGATAGCATAGAACCTCAACATCATCTCATATGCTACCCTGACAACTCACAAAAGGGTCCATTCATCACCTTCCCAAAGACTTCAAGAGAAAGCTACACTCAAGGAAGTCCATTCCAAGAGACAAGTTCTTCTCATGATTTTGTCTCTACTAATGAATCCACAGGAAACTTTCTCCTCACCCTTGAAGACTTGGATAGTATCCATCCAGATGATCTGGAGTATATGAAGATAGTTCAGCAGATGGCTCTTCTCACTCACAGAGCCAAGAACTTCTACAAGAGGACATGGAGGAAGATTCCTAGCAATGCAGCTAGTGGAAAGTTTGGGCTGAATAAAAGCAAGATAAAGTGTTACAGTTGTAACTAGATATGACACTTTGCTAGAGAGTACAAGGCACCAAGAGCAAATGGTGGCCAGACTCAAGCCAAACCAAACTACACTGAGAGCTCCACAGAATGAGAAGCCAAAGCAATAAGCTACAATTGTTGTTGAAGAAGGAGGCTTTGATTGGAGCTTTTAGGTGGAAGATGCATCTCCAAATCAAGCACTCATGACTGTCCATGGTGAACCGAATGTATTGGAACATCTTTGCACTCCTGAATGTATTGCTAAAGTTAATTGATACAGGTCCTACAACTTAGAGATGAGATCTAATCTTGAGTCCTTGAATATCTTAAAATCTGATTTCAAAAAGGCTGAAATTATTATAAGTTAAAGATAGAGGACTTAGAGAAAACCATTTTAGTTCTTAAACATGAGCACACAAGTTATAGGACTCAGATGAAGGATCTCATAACCAAGTTGACTAAATGCCAGACTGAGCTTGTGATTAGCAAAGTCAGGGTAGAAAAATGTGTTCTTGAAGAAGAGACCTTCAAGAACATGATATACTCATCCTTGCATTCAAAAGTGTGTTATCAGAATAAGCAAGGACTAGGATCTTGTGAGATAGCTCCTCAACACACAATCTTGTTTGTAAGATCTCCTAGGTGTGGAACTTGTGAAGATTAGCTTCCCCTTATAAACCCCTTAACTGAAGAGGATGAAGAGGAGATGATGAAGAATGGCTCTTAGAGGAGTGAAGAAGAGCATTCTAAGAAGTGTCATCATCCCTCTGAGGAGACTAAAGCTTTTGGGATGACCAAGTCCAAGAGAAAGAACTTGATTAGAAAGAGCAAGAGAAAGGCAAAGAAGGCTCAAGAGATCAAGGCCACCTTCAACTCTGCACAAAAACAAGTCTTTGAATCTTTAGGATTTGAAGTGGTTAAAGCTGAGGACACAAACTTGAACTCCAACAACAAGAGTTCTAGTTCATGTCCAAGTCATCCTATCATCAAGAAGAAGGCTAATAAGTTGTGCACTACTATTATACAACATGAATTATCAAGCTCCAAAGGTAGTTCTAACCCACAAGAATTGCCACATCATCTGAGAAGGTGATTATAAAGAGTGAAAGTGATAAAGTTTAGCCTTGTTCATAAAAGAAGACTCCTAGAAGGAAGAAAATGGTTTGTTTTATGTGTGGGAGTACCTCTCACCTTGCTATGGATTGTATTTACAATCCAAAGAGTACTCTCCACATTACAAAGAAAGACACTTTTAAGAGTCTAAAGAAGAAGAAGAATGCTTTGGAAGGAAAATCTCTTTCTTTCTGAAGCTCTAAAATAAAGAAGAAGACAAGTGGAAACTTGCCTTCAGAAGAAACTTTGATCTCGGAAGAAAGGAATACTTCTGAAGTATTGAAGCCTGCTATAGTGAAAGCAAGATCTTCCGAAGGCCCAGTCATCAAAACTTCTAAAGTATTGAAGGTCAAGTATAAGCTTCCAAAGGTGGTGTGGAAGTCAAAAAAGACCAAGTGGCTGAAAGTTCTTCATCAACTTCAACAAATGATCCATCTAGCAAGACTATAGGATTATTTACTGTTGCATTGTCTTCAACTTCTTTTGATAAGCCCAAGACCAATGAGGCTTGGGTTTCCAAATGTAACTAACCATCTCTGTTTTGTAGGAACAACTCAAGACAAACAAAAATGTATGATTCATTGATAGTGACTGTTCTAGGCACATGACAGGCAATAGGTCACTACTCCAAAAGTTTGAAGGAATTGATGGAAGACCAGTTGCTTTTGGAGGAGATGTTGGAGAGTACATTACAGGAAGGGGCAAGGTCACGAATGGTAAGCTCATCATTGAAAAGGTAAATTTTGTCAAGGAGCTTGGGTACAATCTTCTGAGTGTATCCCAATTTTGTGATCAGAGTCATAACATGTTCTTTATTAAGCATGAGTGCATTGTTCTTAAGCCCAGGGTGTTCATTCCTCATGAGCATAAATCAATGATGAGTCTTTTATTTGGCATATAAGAATGGGCAATCTCCCTCAGGAGAAGTTTCATGCTTTCTATCTAAAGCAAATAGTGATGAGTCTTTTCTTTGGTATAAAAAATAGGCCATGTAAACTTAAAAAATATGAATAAACTTATTAAGAATAATTTGGTAATTGGAATGCCAAAGAAAGAATTTACAAGTGAAGACCATTGTGTGGCATGCCTAAAAAGGAAGCAACACAAGGTATCTCACAAGCCAAAGGAAAGAAACTCCATCACTACTCCCCTACACTTGTTACATATGGATCTTTTTGGCCCTACAAGTGTAATGAGTCTAGGACGGACCTCTTACTATTTTGTGATCACGGATGACTTTACAAGATTCACATGGGTCTTCTTCGTTAGAACTAAGGATGAGACTCCTGATATTTCTGAAGAATTTAATCTTAAAGATTGAGAATCAATGTGATCATAAGGTCAAAACCATAAAATGTGATCAAGGAACTAAATTCAAGAACCAAATCCTTGATACATATTGTGATGCAAAGGGTATTACAAGACAATATAGTGCTCCCAGGACTCCTCAGCAAAATGGTGTTGCTGAGAGGAGAAATAGGACACTTATTGAAGCTACAAGAACTATGTTGTCTAACTCTAAATGCCCATCACCTTATGGGCTGAGACAGTCAATACTGCCTGTTATGTGCAAAATAGAGATTTAGTGGTTAAGACTCATGGTAAGACTCCTTATGAACTTTGGCACAAGTGCAAACTTTTCATTGGTTTTCTCAGGTCATTTGGATGTCCTTGCATCATCTTGAATACCAAAGATAAAATTGCCAAGTTTGTTGGAAAATCAGATGATGGATACTTCATTGGGTACTCTTCCTAAGCTAAGGCTTATAGAGTATACAATCTCAGAACTCGAGTAGTTGAACAGTCAGCCAATATGACTTTCAATGAGAACACTCTTAGTGTGAAAGGTTCTAGTCCTGATTAGTTGTTTGATCTTGATTTAGTTACCAACTATTTAAACAATTCTTGTGAACATGTTTCGGGGTATACAAACATATTACCTACAGGTGATCCTGAACCAAGATTTGAGCTAAGAAGACCTTCAAGCTACATATCTTCAGCTCTAGTGGTAACAAATCCTGCAAATGAGGCTTCTACTAGCACATCAATGACAAATCCTGCTGATGCCTCTAAAGTGCCTTCAAATTCCAGCTTAGAGGTACATAACTCAGAGGAAGGAGCTTCAAATGTTGGAAAGCACGGTGGTGACAGTGATCAGGAATTTGTTGATGCAGATAAGCACTCCATTGATGAAAACATCTATGATGTCTCACACTCATTGGATCAAGTTAATCTTAATAAGTGTGCTGATGTGGAGAATGAATCCTCATTACTAGATCAAGATTTCTCAAATTTAGATCTGTCTAAGAAACTTGTTGTGAACCCGCAACTAAGGATCCACAAGTCTCACCCTTCCACAAACTTCATTGGAGATGTTGATATAGGGGTAAAAACAAGAGGACAAACCAATAATGCAAATGTCTGTCTTCACTCTTGTTTCTTGTCCTAGATAGAGCCAAAGAAAATTGATGAGGCTCTAAAGGATGGAGGTTGGGTTGAAGCTATGCAAGAGGAGCTGCTTCAATTCAAAAGGCAGAAGGTTTGGAACCTATGTCCTCTTCCTCATGGGAAGACTACTATAGGAACCAAATGGGTGTTTAGAAATAAGAAGGTAGATAAAGGACTTGTCATCAAGAACAAGGCCAAACTAGTTATTCAAGGATATACTCAAGAAGAAGGAATTGACTACACAGATGTCTTTGCTCATATAGCAAGACTTGAAGCTATCAGGATATTCTTAGCTTTTGTTGCATCCAAGAACTACAAGGTTTACCAGCTTTATGTCAAGTGTGCTTTTCTTTATGGGGTGATTGATGAAGAGGTGTATGTCAAACAACTACTTGGGTTTATAGATCCTGATCATCCTGATTATGTCTGCAAGCTTGATAAGGATCTTTATGGGCTCCACCAAGCACCAAGGAAGTGGTATGAGAGCCTATCACAATATCTCTGTCAACACAGCTATAAGAGGGATACTATTGATGGAACTCTCTTCATCAAAGGAACAGGAAATCATATTATGCTAATTCAAGTATATGTGGATGACATTATCTTTGGGTCAACTAATTCAAAGCACTATAAAGACTTTGAAATGCTTATTAAAGACAAGTTTGAAATGAGTGCCATAGGGGAACTCAATTTCTTTCTAGGAATTCTAGTGAAGCAAGTTGACAATGGCATCTTCATAAGTCAGTCTAAGGTTTTATTTGTTTTTTCTACAGGAAAACGTCTGCAGTCTGCGAACCACATCTACAGACATCTGCATCAGAAGAGGTGGACCAAATGTCTGTAGTCTGTAAGAAAAAGACTGTTTATTTTTTTAACATCTGCAGAATGCTGAAATATTCTGTAATTAAGCTAAATATATTTTTTAAACTCTAAAAATAACTAATACATTAATATATAAATGAAAGTCATACAAATACATTAAAATATAAATAAAAGTCATACAAAACTGCAGTAATATGAAAACATTTATAAATTGTTTATTCAACATTCTGCATTAACAGCGCAACAATTTCATTTCTTATCTGAGTCAAATATTCTCGATCTGATGCGGTACCATGTTCTTCAACATCATTTTCTTCAGCCTCAATGTGCATATCATAATTTTCAAAGGACACATTGGTTTGATCGTATTGTGTAAAAAAAGTCATCGCTAAGACCCTCTTTCCTTATAAAATTATGTAGCGCGAAACATGCAGCGGTAATGTTCCTTTGTGTAACCAACGGAAATGGTGCAATACTCTTCAATATAGGAAACCACGCTTTCAAAACACCAAACAAACGCTCAATAACGTTTCATAGTTTTGCATGTGCATGGTTAAATTTTTCTTTATTGGTCAATTCACGATTCCTACGAAAATCTCCAAGCCAATACCTTACTTACGATATGTGTTAGGATCGTTTATTGAACGAAATACTAACTGATTAACGTGTATACTGAATCAAATAGTGCGGAATCCTATTTTATTGGTGATCCAATCAGTGAGTACGCATGTAGAAACAATTATGTATTCAATCTAAACGTTAAGAACGATTTGGAATTGATCTACTGCGATCTATGAACTTGGAACAGGTTCTTAGAGGTCTCTGGATGGCTAGGGTACGAATGTAGTCGAAGTGTTCATAATTCTTACATTTTTCCATGAATTAGGTGGTATTTATAGCTTAGGGTTACTCATTCGGGCGACTGAACCATTAGCATGGTTCAGTCGTGCGATTGAGCCATGCGGTTGATCCATTCGTATGACTGAGTGTTCAGTCGTGC
>BJCM01269079.1:16431-40028 GCA_018326385.1 Flaveria bidentis
GAGGAGGCTAGGACGAACCCTAATGTTGTTTCAGGTACGTTTCTAGTAAATCAAACTCTTGCTTCTGTGTTATTTGATTATGGTGCTAGTAAAATTTATTTCTGCTCCTAAATTGCCTGTTAGTAGTAAGAGTATAGATAAGCTCTTCGATGTAGAAACTGCCATAGGTAAGTCTACTAGGATTTATGATACGATGGAAGGTTGCAATGTGGAACTGAATAGTCATAGGTTTCGTGCTAGACCATTCGTGATGACCTTAGGCGGTTTCAATGTAGTGCTTGGAATGGATTGGGTGGTAAACTACGAGGCAAACATTGTGTGTTGCAAGAAAATGGGTTGACCGCGCCTGACGGGAGTGCGGTAACGGTTTACGGTGATCGAGTCACTACAATTCTGAAAGTGATTTCAATGGTGGCAGTGGGAAAGTGCATGAGGCTTGGATGTAGAACCTACTTGGCCTACACGAAGAATGTGTATGACATCCGATAATTTTCCGATACCAAACTCCATTAGTTCCGTTAGGTCTTGCATACATGTGTCGTGAGCACACACTAGTTGTCGTTGAACGTTGCTGACTTAATAATAATAATCTATGATAAACAGTGATAATCTAATTAATAATGTTGATTATTAGTTGTGATTATGTGGTTCATGAATTTACAGAATTTTAAATATTTATTTTGTGAATTTTACGCGATAACGTGACAATGTGTTATATATATATTTTGTGTTATGTGTCTTGTTGTAAATGTTTAGGATTATAATTGTTGGTTAATAGTACTTATAAATTATAGTCTAGATTATTTAAAATTTATTAGAAAGATAGCTTTTATAAAATAAATTAAAGGGGTTATTTTGTAAATACCTTTTTAACCAAATATTACCAAAATTACCCAACCCTAAACCCCCAAACCCCTCCATTCGGCCGCAAACCCTCCAATAACCCCCACCCATTGCGAATTCAGGCTTCAACACACATAAACATTCGGATTTTGAGTGACTCAAGTGGTTACAAGGTGTTTTACAAGTCCAACTGTTGATTTCTACACATCTAAATGTTAGTTATAATTGGTTGTTTGTAGTTTTTGATAAAGATAAACCCTAGTTTCAAAATTGATGATGATAATATGAAATTAATGATTGTTAGATGATTATATGATGTTAGCTAGGTTGTATTAATCCTAGATCATGTAGATTGTGCAAGAAATCTATGGTTTGATTATCTAGTTCATACATTGCCATAAGAGGAAACTTTCTTTCTTATCGGAATTCATGATTTGATGATGCTAAGATGTTAGATGTTAGTTTAATTAAATGGTGCAAGAAAATCCATGAAATTGAGATGTTGATCATGACTTACTAAAAGAAGAAACTTTTGTGTATGATGTTTAGGAATTTGGATGTTTTGGAGGTGATTAACATGTTAGAATGAATTCTATGAACTTGGTTAGGTATATAATTATTGAAATTATGATTGATATGGAAGCTAGATCACTTTTGGGTGTTTCTTTCCCAAAAGGGAAACTTTAGCTTTTTAGAACTTTGGATAGAATGTGTAATTGAGTTGTAGGGATGCTTGTTTGATCATGTAAGACGTATAGGTTTTGATTATCATACATGATGATGAATTATGGTTACTAATTAGAAGATCATGTTTGGGAATGGAACTGATGGTCACTGTGTATGTTGGTTGGAATGAAGTAAATGAATGAATGTGATTATGATTGTCATACACACATGCGAATCTGAGGCCCCTACTTAGTAGGATTGGCAGGGTTTAGGATGCGAAGTTCTGAGTGGCTTCACATGGCATGTGGTGCATGATTAGTCTTCGCGTATGAATTATTTGTGTGATGTATATATATATATATATATATGTGTGTGTGTGTGTGTTAAGCATGTTGAGTGTTTGAGATTTGCATAACTGTATGATGATCTAATATGGCATGATGACTTAGGTAGAACCTAGGTTGATAATGTGATACGCATGGATAAATTGCATGATACTCTTGTATTTTAAGTTATCATATATGATTAAACAATATTCCAACTAATATGTCACCAACGGGTCAAACGGGACAACTAGGTTAACCTAGAATTATTAAGTCTCTCTATGTACACGTACTTATGTACTTGTGTGTTCTAGGTAACCTTTGAAGGTCTTTGCACCTATCACGAGTCTCTTTATTCATTATCATTATACACTAGGTGAGTTCATGCCCCTCGATTTTTTTATAAACCTTCTTCTCGGGGAGGTAGCATACTTGTACTCAAACACTATTTTATTATTATAAGTTGTGTATGTTTTAACATAGTGCTTAATACCTTGAAAAGTCCTCACACTTTCGGATCGTTAATAATGGTAACTAGAACGAAATCTTGGGTAGTACTACTGGGTCTGACGAGCCCCACTTGTGCGACTCGAGGTCAAATGGGTGCAATTTTTTCCTAAACACAAACATCGTCACGACCTGGTAAGTCGTGACAGGAGGCAACAAACAAAACACAATCAGCTTTGATCGTGAAATCACTATGGTTATTACTTATGAATATAGATTAGCTATCTATTTCAATACACTTCTTATGTTATACAACCATTGTCTTAGAATGCATGCTGGACCCGTGTAGTGGTCGCATTGGCAAAGAGAGCTAACGACCTGAGAATAACATACTAAAATGTCAACACAATGGTTGGTGAGTTCAAGAGTTTGTGTTTATCATAAATATTAATAGTTGTATAACATAAGTAGTGCTCCTTTAGTTGGTTTTATTTTAAATGTGGCATACATAGTCGTTCTGAGTAACTATTGACTGTGATCCTGGTTTGTTCACACGCCTCGCGGTAAAACTCTGCACATGGATTTTGAGGGTGTGACAAATCGGTATCAGAGCCATTAGCTATAGGGAACTAGGTTGCATACACACTAGTCTATAATCGCACACAGTTAGTTAGTTACTCCTGACTTATCCTTTTACTATATACTCATTGGCATATAAATCACATGCACTGCAACATGGCATCATCATCCCGGGTTTTGGGAAAAAGGCATGCTCGTTCTGAATCCCCTCCACTTGTACCTCACTAAGTATATTACTGGCCACGACATCCTTACCCCCATGGTGAGATAGACTGGGATCAACTATTTGTGCCACCTGAGCGTGACCCTCCACGAGATTGGAGTAATTCTTTGGCTTGCATATATCGCATGGTTTGTAGAGAGCATCTCCCAAAGACGGCCACTGCTAGACCTAGGACTTGGTCAATAACTACTTCTACAGCACCCACCCTCCTATCTCTAGATGTACCCCTTAAGCAGGCCATGGCAGCATTGACCATAACACTTGATACTAAGCGTCGACGAGTTGGAGTACTCACTAATGAGAACTCCACACTAAAGGATGATATACTTCGACTATGGCTAAAGATGGACATAATTGAGGAGCGGTTGTCGATGTCCATCAAAGGGAATTTCAAGATGGCTGGTAGAGTGATGGATCTTACAGAGCGTGATGAGAATCTAGTAACGAGCAATTCAAAAAAGAAATGTGACAAGTTTTTAGGCAACACTGAAAGTGACCCGCAACAAGGTTTGAGTGGACCAATTACTCATGCAAGAAGAAAGAAGATACAAGAGGCTTTAACAAGTTTTATCAAGTCCACCCATTTGAAGGAATTCCAAAAAGACAAGCCACATGGATAAATCATCTTATGGTGTTGGGCTGAATTCTTGCTTATTGGACTAAGTGGTGTACGAGGCCCATTTTAAAAACAAGACAAAGTAATTTTCGTTTTTTAATCGTAATAAGGGATTAATATGGTAAATCCTAAAGTCTTTAATCTTTTTCGTTTTTTAATCATAATAAGGGATTAATATGGGAAATCCTAAAGTCTTTAGTCTTTAAGTTGATTGAAAGACTTTAATTTTGTATTTACTTTTTTATTGGAAGTCTTTAAACTTGTAACAAGTATGGGGTCTAGTATTCTCCTATAAATAGGAGCTTTTGCAAGCATTGTAAACACACCATTATCAAATCAATATATTGTGAGGTTTCTTCCTTTCACTTGTAGTTCTCTTGATTGAACTAGGTTGAGTCTTGCAAGACTAATTGTTCTTGTAACTCTCCCTTGGCTTATCAACTTTGTCCCTTCCACTAAGTTGTGGCACCACCACTCAATCGACTTGCTTTCTAGTAAGGAGTTGAGTTTCTTGGAAGATTGTGTTTCTATCTTTATAACTTTGAGTGCTTATTTTCTTTGTAATTCAAAGGTGTTGAATTTTGTATATTCATCATTGTTGGGTTTAATAATTAATAGGTTGGGTTGGGAAAGAGCACTAGATCAATACAAGGACGGTTTTACAAAAATAATCTGAATTTTCCTTGGAAAATCCATATCAGTTGGTATCAGAGCCAACATCCTTGTTTGATCATATCCTTCTTTTTATCTTATTTATCGTTTAATTCCTACAAATAGAGAAATTTATCTCTTTATCACTTTTCCCATCTTTTGTTTTATATTTCATATTACTTTGGTTACATTTTGAGTTAATTCATTTCCTAATTTTCAAGCAATCTATACTTGTCCTTTAAAAATATATATATATATATAGTTGAAAAAAAATAGCTGAAAAAAAAACAAAAACAAAAGGTGAAAAAAATATATATATTGATAAAATCCAGAAACGACAAGAGTTGGTGATAATTTGAAGTTTTTATTTGTCCATTTTAAGTTTTGATTTATCTAGTTGAAGTCCTTAGTTCTACGTTCTTATCTTAAGTCTTTTTCTTCTTTTTATCCAATCACTTGTTTGTTTCCTTCTTCTTTCCTATAGCCTTTGTATTTCATTCTTGCTAAGTGAGTTTATTACGCACCTTGAATTTTGTAAGGTTTGGATGTGTTCTTACTAGAACTACTTATAGTGCGGAAGTTGAGTGGTAAAAGGCAAAGAGTGATACATTAATAAAAAAAGCCATAAAAAGAGTGATACACTTGGGGAGCGTAGTGTAGGTTGGGGAACAACTTTAGGGGGAAGGGTGTGAGGTTTAATTTCTTAATTCTTATCATTGTTTAAACTTGTTGATTGATAGAAACTATTGTACAACCAAAAGAGACATTTGAACAAAAGGCATGGAGAGAACATTGTTGCGCGAGTTTAAAGCAATAACGGACACGGTGATGGATAGAATGGATCAATCGGAGGTATCAATACAAAGAAGGGAGAATGAAGAGGAATCTGAAACATCGAACAACAATCAAAGAAATCGAAATAGAAATAGAGTTGACAACAACCTTGGAAGCATTAAACTCAAAATTCCTTCCTTTGAAGGTTGAAGTGATCCGAAAGACTTTTTGGAGTGGGAAGCCAAGGTTGAAAACGGGTTTGGCATTCACAACTATTCCGAGGACAAAATGTTAAGGCTTGTCTGAGTTGAATTTTCGGGTTATGCATTGACATGGTGGGACAAGTTGATTTTGTCATGAAGAAGAAATCGGGAACGACCTATTGACACATGGGAAGACATGAAGGCTGTTATGAGGAGGTGTTTTGTTCCACCACACTACTATCGTGACTTGTATAATAGACTACAAAGCATAACTCAAGGTTCTAGGTCCGTGGAGGAATATTATCAAGAGTTAGAAATGGCTATGACAAGGGCTAATATTGAATAAGTTCCCGAAGCCACGATGGTGAGGTTCTAACGTGGGCTTCGAAAAGAAATAGCAGATGTGGTAGAACTACAACACTACATGGATTTGGAAGAATTATTGCACATGGCTCAAATGGTGGAAAAGCAAGCAAAAAAGAAGAATGGTTCAAGTAAGTTTTCTTCTAATACATCTTCTTCTTGGAAAAACAATCATTGGAATAAAAATGATGAAGAAAGGAAAAATGATAGTAACAATAATAAGAAGAAGAATTTTGATTCAAAAAAGTCATCAAATAGTGATAAAAATAATCCATCCACTTCTCATACCTCAAGATTGACGTGTTTCAAGTGTTTGGGGAAGGGTCATATAGCTTCACAATGCTCTAATTCCAAAACTATGATTATGCTTGATGATGGATCTTATCTAAGTCATAGTGAAGATGAGGATGATGGCTCCCACAAACCACACGAAACAGCTCAAGATGATAATGAGTTAAAACCGATGGAAAGTGGTGACAAAAAAAGGAACTTGTGACCATGAGGGCGTTGAACATGCAAGTAAAAGAAGAGACTGATCAACAACGCCATAATATCTTCCATACGTGATGTCTTATCCAAGACAAGGTATGCATGCTAATCATTGATAGTGGAAGTTGTATTAATTGTGCTAGTTCTTATCTTTTAGAGAAGTTGGACCTTCCAACTATCAAACACCCTAAACCATATCGTTTAGAATGGCTTAATGACCATGGAGAACTCTAGACCATCAAACAAGTGTTGTTGAAGTTTTCAATTGGAAAATATGAAGACGAAGTTTTATGTGATGTGGTGCCCAAGACTGCTAGCCATGTCATCCTTGGACGTCCTTGGGAGTATGATCGTAAAACAACTCATGATGGTTTTTCAAATAAGTATCAATTTTCCTTAAAGAATCAATCTTTCACCCTTGTACCTATGTCACCACAAAAAGTGTTAAAAGAACAAATAAAAATGAGAGAAAAAGGCTGAATGAAGAGAGTATTAAAAATCCAAAAGAGAGTGAAAAAAGAGAGAAAACGAGTGGAAATAATAAGAGAGAAAAACCGGAAGCAAGTGAGAAAAAAGGTGCTTTCTATGCGAGCATGAGAGATATAGATAGGGCTTTATCATCTAACAAGCTTCTAGTCGTACTTTTGTACCAAGAAGTTTGCTTGTCTACTAATGAGTTACCTCATGATTTGCCTTTGGAAGTTGTTTCTATTTTAAATGACTTTGTAGATGTATTGCCTGAAGAAGTACCTAATGGATTGCCACCAATTCGAGGCATAGGGCACAAAATTGATCTAATTCCAGGTGCTAGTATTCCAATTAGACCAGCCTATAGGGCCAATCCGGAGAAAACAAAGGAGCCCGAGAAACAAGTTGGTGAGTTATTGGAAAAAGGTATTATTCGTGAGTCCCTTAGTCCATGTGTTGTACCGGTCATTTTAGTTCCAAAAAAAGATGGTACTAGGCGCATGTGTATTGATTGTAGGACTGTTAATAAAATTACCATAAAGTATCGACATCCAATTCCAAGATTGGATGACATGCTTGATGAGTTAAATGGGTCTAAAATATTTTCTAAAATTGACCTTAAATCAGGTTACCACCAAATCCGAATTAACAAAGGTGACAAATGGAAAACAACTTTCATAACAAAATTTGGTCTTTATGAATGGTTAGTTATGCCATTTGGCTTAACAAATGCTCCAAGTACATTTTGATTTATAGTAAAAATATGCATGATAATGTTGAGCACCTTAGGAATGTTCTCAAAACTTTGCGTGAACAAAAGTTGTATGCAAATCTCAAAAAATGCACCTTTTCTGTGGAAGAAGTTGTCTTTCTCAGGTCTGTTGTGAGTGCTAATGGTGTACGAGTTGATGAAGCAAAAATAAATGCTATCATAGATTTGCCCACTCCGACAAATGTCTCTGAGGTAAGATCTTTCCATGGACTTGCAAGTTTCTACCGAAGGTTTGTTAAAAACTTTTCAACAAAAGTTTCACCTCTAAATGAGTTTCTCAAAAAGAATGCAAAGTTTGAATGGGGAGAAAAACAACAAAATGCCTTTGAACAATTAAAACACAAATTGAAAAATTCTCTAATTTTAGCATTACCTGATTTTTCTAAGACTTTTGAGATTGAGTGTGATGCTTCAGGAATTGGAGTTGGTGCCAGTTGTCTACTTTAGTGAGAATTTAAATGGAGCCACTTTGAACTATCCAACGTATGACAAACAGTTGTATGCTGTCGTGAGAGCTTTGGAAACATGGCAACATTACCTAATGCCTAGAGAATTTGTGATTCACACCGATCATGAATCCCTTAAGTACTTAAAGGGTCAAATAAATCTGCATAAAAGACATGCTAAATGGATATCATTCATTTAGACATTTCCTTATGTGGTACGTTATAAGAAAGGTAAAGAAAACATTGTGGCTGATGCGTTATCCCGAAGGTATACTCTTCTTACTCATTTGGAATCTAAATTCATGGGATTTGACTTCATTAAAGAATTGTATGAATCTGATAATACTTTTGCAAATATGTTTAAGTTGTGTGAAAAATCAGCTTTTAACAAATTCTATCGACATGAGGGGTTTTTATTTAAAGAAAATAGGTTACGTGTTCCGTCTTGTTCTCTTTGTGAACTTTTAACCCGTGAGGCTCATAGTGGAGGTTTGATGGGTCATTTTGGTGTTTTAAAAACTCTTGAAATCTTGAAAAAACATTTCTTTTGGCCTAACATGAAAAAAGGCGTTGAACTTATTTGGGCTAATTGTCTTGAATGTAAAAACGCTAAATCAAAATCTCTTCCCATGGTTTGTATACCCCACTCCCAATACCTTATTCCCCTTGGATTGATATTTCCATAGATTTCATACTTGGTTTATCAAAATCTCAAAGAGGAATGGACTAGATATTTGTTGTTGTTGATAGATTTTCAAAGATGGCACATTTTATTGCTTGTAAAAAAATGGATGATACCAAGCATGTTGCCGATTTGTTCTTCAAGGAAGTTGTCCGTTTGCATGGTATTCCAAAATCCATTGTTTCTGATCGGGATGTAAATTTTTTGAGTTACTTTTGGAAAACACTTTGGGGAAAACTAGGTACAAAATTCTTATTTTGGTAACAACCTCATATGCTATGGAATTTTGGTTCTCAAGCCTTCTAAACATAGTCTCCATTTAATCTAATCAAATCTAATTTTAATCTTCATTAGAATTACACTAATCAATGACACATGAACCATAGGATATATTGTCTAATCGAAACCATATTCGAACATGACACCACATTAATGACCCTTGATTTTAATCTTCATTAGAATTACACCAATCAATCACACATGAACCATAGGATCAATTGTCTAATCGAAACCATATCCAAACATGACACCACATGAATAACCTTTAAAATCAATAAACTTCTGCCTAAAAATTATCCACAACACTCCACAACCAACTTCGAACATTATTGCCTAAAAAATTCACCTAATTCAATGTAAATGACAAGTAGCGATCAACAGAATCCTTGTTCGATCATCAAGAGAAGAAGGGAGGTGAAAAGGACCAATAACTATTCATAATTTACAAGAAAAGAATAAAGAATCAAATTATAGTTGAAACGAAACTAATCACACATAAAACAAGAAACGTAAAGTTGGTTTAATGAAACGGAAGACAAATCAAGTTAAGTACTTGTATTTTAACCAAAATTGTGCAACTATAGATCGGTGCCTCATTGTATTCACAAAAGCTTAACTAAATACTTGGGAAACGAACTAGTTATACAAACACATTTTGGTAACAACTTCAAATGCTATGCAATTTTGATTCTCAAGCCTTCTAAACACACTCTCAATTTAATCTAATCAAATCTGATTATAATCTTCATTAGAATTACACTAATCAATCACACACAAAACTTAGGATCTATTGTTTAATCGAAACCAAATCCGAACACGACACCACATGAATGACCCTTAAAATCAGTCCACTTCTGTCCAAAACCTATCCACAACACTCCACATCCAACTTCGAACATTATTGCTTTGAAAATCTATTAAATTTAATGTAAATGACAACTATCAATCAATAGAATATTCTTTGACCATTAAGAGAAGGAAGCAAGGTGCAAAGGACCAATAAACTATTCATAAATTACTAGAAAAGAAGAAAGAATCAAATTATAATAGAAACGAAACTAATCAGACATAAAACGAGAAACGTAAAGTGGGATTAATGAAGAAGAAGATAAATCAAGTTAACACGACCACATAAAATAGATTTACTCGTACAAAAATTGTGCAACTACAGATCGGTGCATCATTGTATTCACAAAAGTTTTAACTAAATACTTGGAAAAGGAACTAGTTATACAAAAACATTAAACAACACTAGTTCACGTATGGATTGCTTTTTATTTTGGTAACAAACTTAAATGCTATGGAATTTTGATTCTCAAACCTTCTAAACACACTCCTGATTTAATCTAATCAAATCTAATTATAATCTTCATTAGAAATACACTAATCTATCACAAATGAACCATATGATCTATTGTTTAATCGAAACCAAATCCAAACATGACACCACATAAATGACCCTTAAAATCAATCCACTTTTGCCTAAATCTTGTCCATAACACTCCATAACCAACATCGAACATTATTGCCATATGATTCAATTAAATTAACGTAAACGACAACTATCGATCAATAGAATCCTTGTTCGACCATTAAGAGAAGGAAGCGAGGTGCAAAGGACCAATAAACTATTCATAATTTACTATAAAAGAAGAAAGAATCAAATTATTGTGGAAACGAAACTAATCAGACATAAATTGTGAAACGTAAAGTGGGACTAATGAAAAAGAAGACAAATCAAGTTAACACGACCAGTTAAATAAGATTTACTCTTATTTGAATTAAAATGTGCAACTACATATCGGTGCATCATTGTATTCACAAAAGCTTAACTAAATACTTAGGAAAGGAACTAGTTATACAAATACTTTAAACAACACTAGTTCCATATGGATTGCTTTTTATATTGGTAACAACCTCAAATGCTATGGAATTTTGAATCTCAAGCCTTCAAAACACACTCTTGATTTAATCTAATCAAATCTGATTATAATCTAATCAACTCTGATCATAATCGTCATTAGAATTACACTAATCAATCACACATGAAACATAGGATCTATTGTTTAATTGAAACCAAATCCAAACATGACACCACATGAATGACCCTTAAAATCAATCCACTTCTACCCAGAACTTATCCACAATAACCACTTCGAAAATTATTGCTTTAAAAATGCATTAAATTAATGTAAATGACAACTATCGATCCACAAAATCCTTTTTCGACCATGAAGATAAAGAAACATGGTGAAAAGGACAAATAAACTACTTGTAATGCACTAGAGAAGAAGAAAGAATCAAATTATAGTGGAAACAAAACTAATCAGACATAAAACAAGAAATGCAAAGTCGGATTAATGAGGAAGAAGACAAATCAAATTAACACAGCCACTTAAATAAGATTTACTTGTATTTTATCCAGATTTGTGCAACTACAGATCGTTGCATCATTGTATTCACAAAAGTTTAACTAAATACTTGGGAAAGGAAGTAGTTATACATAAACATTAAACAACACAAGTTCACGTATGGATTGCATTTTATTATGGTAACAACCTCAAATGCTATGGATTTTGATTCTCAAGCCTTCTAAACAAACTCTTGATTTAATCTAATCAAATGTGATTATAATCTTTATTAGATTATACTACTCAATCACACATGCACCATAGGATCTATTGTTTAATTGAAACCAAATCCGAACACGTCACCACATGAAAGACCCATAAAAATCAATCCACTTTTGCCTAAAACTTATCCACAACACTCCACAACCAACTTCGAACATTATTGCCTTATAATTCCATTAAATCAATGTAACTGACACGTAACACCCTGTTATTTTGAAGTCAAAGAAAGAAAGCAATAAAGTGAAGAATAAGAAAGAAAAGTTATAAAGCCTAAGTAGAGGGACTAAAGGTGTCAAAAAGGACAAAATCTTCAAAAGTTGGTGATAAAGGTGACATGGCCTCCTATCCCTATCTCTACATTCGTATCATTCGGATTTTAGAGAGAGAGAGCACGAAAGAGAAGCTGAAATCTAGGGGTTTTGAAGAAGAACCAAAAGAGATCAAATTCAAGGTAAGAATTCTTGGTTCTATGGTGTTCTTAACTGGCCATAGCTTCGATTATATGCTCTCTAAGCTCTTGGATCCTGCCCTGCGCCTCTCTGTATTTGTTCGATGAGAAATGCGAGTCTGTTTTGTCCAATTTCTCCATCCCCCTCTAGAAAAGAAAAAAAAGTATGTGTTATATGTAGTTTGTGTGCGTGTTTGGTGGGTTTTAAGTGTTTGAACTCGATTTGCAAACGGGTTTGAAGAAGTCCTACCCAAAGTGCTGCAAAGGTGAGTTATAGAACCCCTTTTTTTACTTGTTTTAAACTACTTTAGGGCTGGAAATGCATGTGTGTACATTTTTATAAAATTGGGCTTTATACCCGTATGTGTGTATGCGTATATGTTGTGGGTGGAGTTTGATTTTGGGTGATGTATGTGTTTGATGATGTTTTGATTGTGTTTCTAAGGCTTTGAATGTAAGATTTAAGCTTAGAATAGGTTATATGATGTTTGGGGACTGATCTATTTTGTTTAGAAGGATTTAGGCTAGTCATGCGCCTAAATAATGGCTCATGCGCCCAACAAAAATAACTACCTAAGTGTTCCCATGCGCTGAAAACCCCATGCGCCCAAATAGTACCCATGTGCCTAGAAATAGGCTGTAATTGACTAACTGTTCAGACTCCTAGATAGCTCATGCATCCAAGCAGTCATGCGCCTGCATAGTGCTCATCCGCCTAGAATCTGCCTAGAATAGACTAAGTGTTGCTCATGCACCCTAACAGTGCTGATGCACCCGAAAGGAGTTTCAAGACGAGGCATTTGAAAGAAAATCATCTTAACTTCGAAAGAATGAGAGGTCTGGTCGCGGATCTAGGTGAAAATACTCTCGGTGTTAAGAGCCGATTTGGACGAATGTGGATTCCTCGTTTTGGGGATCTACGTATGAAGATCATGGACGAAGCTCATAAGACTCGATACTCTATTCATCCTGGTGCTACAAAGATGTTCCAAGACATGAAGAAAGACTATTGGTGGTCGGGTATGAAGCGTGATGTGGTGGAGTATGTGAATAAATGCCTTATTTACAAGTGAAGGCCGAGCATTAAAAGCCGTATGGAAAGATCCAACCTTTGAATATACTGGAGTGGAAGTGGGAGCATATCACCATGGAACTTATTACAAAACTACCATGTATCGCACTTGGGTATGATGCCATATGGGTGATAGTTGACCGTTTGACGAAAAGCACTCACTTCCTACCGATTCGCAAGACATATTCTTCCGAGAAGTTGGCAAATCCGTTCATTAAGGAGATTGTAACTCGTCATGGTGTGCCGGTGTCTATTGTGTGTGATCGTGACACCCGGTTTACATCTAAATTTTGGAAGAAATTCCACGATGCGATGGGGACGAGGTTACATATTAGTACGGCTTATCATCCTCAAACGGATGGTCAGTCGTAAAGGACGATTCAGACGCTGGAAGATATGCTTTTGGCATGCGTCATTGATTTTGGAGGAAGTTGGGATGACCACCTACCATTAGTTGAGTTCTTATATAACAACAGTTATCATGCCAGCATTGGTATGCCCCCTTATGAAATGCTATACGGTAGGAGATGTCGAACACCCATGTGTTAGGCTGATATTGGTCAGAAAGAGTTAGGGAGCGTCGAGGTGAGCGAGGCTACGACTGAGAACCTTGAAAGGATCATGGCCTTCATGAAGACAGCCAAAGAAAGACAGAAGTCGTATGCTGATAAACGATGTAGACTGATTGAGTTCTAGGTGGATGACAGGGTTATGTTGAAGGTCTCACCTTGGAGAGGTATCATTCGATTCAGAAAGCGGGGCAAGTTGAGACCAAGGTACATAGGGCCTTTCCGAATCATTGCTCGAGAAGGAGAGGTGGCCTAGAAATTGTAGTTACTAGATGAGTTAACTGGAATTCACCCGACATTCCATGTATCTCATCTCAGAAAGTGTTTTGCACACGAGGATATAGTCGTACCACTGGAAGATATCGAGGTAGATGAACGGATCAATTATGTGGAGCAACCAGTGGCGATCATTGATCGTAAAGAAAAGTGGCTAAGTAATAAAGTGGTTCCTCTTGTGCGGGTCCAGTGGAAGCACAAGAAGGGATCTGAGTGTACGTAGACTGAAGAAGAAATGAGACAACATTACCCACGTTTGTTTGAGGAATAACAGGTTTCAGGGACGAAATCTATATAAGGGGGGTGGACTTGTAACACCCGGTTATTTTGTAGTCAAAAAAAGAAAGGAATAAAGTGAAGAATATGAAAGAAAAGTTATAAAGCCCATGTAGAGGGACTAAAGGTGTAAAAAGGGACAAAATCTTCAAAAGTTGGTGATAAAGGTGGCATGGCCACCCATCCCTCTCTCTACATTCGTATCATTCGGATTTTAGAGAGAGGACGAAAGAGGAGCGGAACTCTCGGGGTTTTGAAGAAGAACCAGAAGAGATCGAATTCAAGGTAAGAATTCTTGGTTCTAAGGTGTTCTTAACTTGTCATAGCTTCGGTTATATGCTCATACGTGATATATGTTGTTTGTGTGCGTGTTTGGTGGGTTTTAGGTGTTTGAACTTGATTTGCAAACGGGTTTGAAGAAGTCCTACCCAAAGAGCTACAAAGGTGAGTTCTAGAAACCTTTTTTTACTTGTTTAAAACTACTTTGGGGCTGGAAATGCATGTATGTACATTTTTGTAAAATTGGGTTTTATACTCGTATGTGTGTATGCATGTATGTTGTGGGTGGGGTTTGATTTTGGGCGATGTATGTGTTTGATGATGTTTTGATTGTGTTTCTAAGGCTTAGAATGTAAGATTTAAGCTTAGAATAGGTTATATGATGTTTGGGGACAGAACTATGATGTTTAAAAGGAATTAGGCTGCTCATGCGCCTAAACAGTGGCTCATGCGCCTAACAGGATTAACTGCCTAAGTGTTCCCATGCGCCCAAATAGTACCCATGCGCCTAGAAATATGCTTAAATTGACTAAGTGTTCACACGCCTAGATAGCTCATGCGCCCAAGCACTCATGCGCTTGCATAGTGCTCATCCGCCTAGAATCTGCCTAGAATAGACTAAGTGTTGCTCATGCGCCCCAACTGATGCGCCTGAAGGTTTTCCATGCGCCTAAGTGTTCCTCATGCGTCTGAATGGTCATACGCCTACATAGTGCTTATGCGGCTGCATAGTGCTCATGCTCCTAAAGATTTGGAATATTTTCTGATGTTTTGGGAAAAATGTAAAAGTAGGCTTTGACTTGGGATGTTCCTGGGGACTATGTAAGTTGACTTTTTGAGGTCATAGTGGTTATGATGGGCATGTTATAATGTATGATTGATGCTGATGCATGATGGTATGTATGATGTATGTTATGTATGTATGATGGTGCCCCGTATGGTGATGTTGTATGTTTATGTTTATGTTCCTTTTATGCATGATTATTTTCCCATGGATTTACGTTGAATGTGAATGAAATGAAAAGTATTAAGTAACGTAAAGTGGAAGATAATGAAAAGAGAAACGAAATGAAAGAATGCATGCATTAATGAATGAACGAACAGAAGAAAGGCTTGCAAACAAATGTATGGAGGTTCACACTCAATAAGGAGTGTTAGCTCTACCGTGTGTGGGTTAGCTACCGCATGAGGATGCACACTGGGGCTTAATTCGTGTGATTAAGCAAAGGTATGGAGGTTCACACCCAATGAGGGGTTGTCAGCTCAACTATGTGCGGGTTAAATACCCCATGAGGATGCACACAGGGGTTCAATCTTTGTGATTGACCATATGTATGGGTCCTTGTTGCTTAACCCTAGATGAATTGTTTGGTGCTCTAGAGAGGTTTAAGCACATGAGAGGACCTAGATGGAATTGAAAGATAATAAATGTATGAAACGAACGATGATGAAGATTACAATAAATATTGTAGATACATGTGTACCTAGGTCATGAACTTAATGTAAAATGTCTTCATTGTCTTACGCATATGTAATTGAATAGGTACTTAATGAAATATAATGTGTGGTTGTGCTTATAATGTTTATTATTTCTTTAATTAGTAGTTTAATGCTTATTGGACTGACTATATAAGTTTGTGGTTATTTGAATTAATCTTAGTAATGTAATGATTAATAAATATATTCAAACTTAGTAATATGAAGTTCTTATGCGAATGGCCCATGCTAATGGACCATACGCATGAACAACGTCATGTGAATGACTCAGTCGCATGACTGAACCAGGAGACTGGATCAGTCGCACGAGTGTAACATGAGATTGACTCAGTCGCACAACTGAACACTCAGTCGTACGAATCGATCAATCGCATGGCTCAATCGCACGACTGAACCATGCTAATTGTTCAGTCGCCAGAATGAGAAATCCTAACCTATAAATACCACTTAATTCGTGGAAAAACATAGAAGAATTCAGAACACTTTGAATACATACGTACCCTTGTCGTCCAAAGACCTCTAAGAACCTGTTCCAAGTGCATAGATCGCACTAGATCAATTCCAAATCATTCTTAACGTTTAGATTCAATCTACAATTGTTTCTACGTGCGTTCTCACTGATTGGATCGCCAATCAAATAGGATTCCGCACTATTTGATTTGGTATACACGTATTTCAGTTAGTATTTCGTTCATTACACCATCCAAACAAGTGGTATCAGAGCTTTGGCTCTTGATTTACGTGTGATTCAATCGTTTTTGATAGAAAAGTTGTGTTTTCTCACTAAAAACACAATCTTTTCATGTCAAATGGTGTCTTAGACGTCTCCTGTTCCTAAAGTTTAACTTTTTTCCAGCATACTGCAGTTCGGGTTAGTGAAAATTCGTGAATTTGCGTCCAAAACACCTTAAACCTATGAATTTTCGAAATCCAGCAGCTTCAGTCGCACAATTGACTCAATCGCATGACTTAATACATACGCATCCCTCATACGCACGATTGGACTCATTCGTACCTCCATTCTTACGACTAAGGAGTCTATTCGCATTGTTCAACAGCACTTGTTCATTCGCCCGACTGAGCTATCCGCATTGGTTCAGTCGCATGATTGAACCATCCACATTGTTCAATCACACGAATAGCCCAATCGCACACCTTCATTCGCACAAGTGAAAAAGTTTGTTCCAAAGATTAAAAGTTGATAGTAATGGAAGACCAATACTCGACATTCATAGCAGGGAGAGATTCACGGATTCAAAACCTACTGCTTCTTGAGAATGAAGTGGGGAATCACAAGAAACCTCCTAAACTAATCACGTTAGATGAATACCCACAGTGGAAGCAACGTTACGAGATCTACTTAAATGGAGTAGATCCCAACCTATGGGAATCAATAGAGACGGGGTATAGTATGCCAGTAGGTGCTGATGGAGTCAAACTTCCACTACGTGGCATGACTGATGGAAAAAAGGTCAAGTACAATGCTGAGAAGAAAGTTTATGCTCTTCTTACTCAGTCAATTCCTAAGGATATTTTCAATCAATTTTCTGAGTACACTCAAGCAAAGAAGCTGTGGGATGCATTGGAGAAACGATATGACAGAAACGCATCATTAAAGGCCATAAAAGCTAAAGCTATAAAGAAGGAGTTTGACAACTTCTCATCGATGGGTAAAGAAAGCTTGGATGACGTCATTGACAGGTTCTACCTCTTGATGAGTGAGCTGCACACTCATGGAGTGACAACGTCTATGGAAGACAAGGTGTCGAACTTTGCTAATGGTTTGCCAGAAAAATGGGTTTCCTTTGTCTCCTATCTCAGACAGAATGGTATGCTAACGAAGTTAGATATAAATGATTTCATTCTGAAGCTAAGAGAGGAAGAATTAAGGATGAAATACAAAGCCCAAAAGTCTTCTTATGATCAGAATCTGGCACTGTACAACGCGACTCCACAAGCCAAAATGTCTGGAGCACCACTTCAAACGGCTTTTGTGTCAAGTTCAGCTAGTCCTTAGCATCTACTTCATGGTCAAAAATGTCAGGGTCGTCTGGTACCCAATACATTGCACCTGAAGCAAATGCTACAAAACTAAAGACCAAGAATCTAGATAATGTGATTGTAGAAGTAGCAAAAGAGTACATGGATCTCTTAGTAGCAGTAGTCCACTCCTATGATGGACTAATTGCTGGGAAAATAGGGAACTGCCATCTGGCAGATGAGGACTACGAGCAGGTGGACGAGACAGAGCTGGAGAGGATGGATATAATGCGGGCCTTAGCAAGTGCTGTCCGGAGAGCTAAGAAGATTGTCAAGAAGACTAGACAAAACTTGGTTGTAACTAAGGACACTACCTTTGGTTTCGACAAGACCAAGGTGACTTGTTTCAACTGTGGCGAAAAGGGGCACTTCAAACGTGAGTGTGTGAAGCCCAAGAAGACTGGAAACGGGAATCCTTTCTCATCCTTCAATCGTCAGGATAATCCCACTAGCAGTCCTATTTCATCAAGCAAGGATCCTAAATCCTTGACTGCCCATGATGACGAAGGACAGGACTGGAGCTTTCGGTTTGTCTCTCTGGAAGAATCCAATATTGCGAGTGTTGAGGATTTAGATGACGATTTAGCTAGTGAAGGAGATATTGCATTGGAACTCACGATGTCAAACCCTAAAGAGACTGCAACTGTGGTCAATTACATGCCTA
Organism: Flaveria bidentis; assembly: GCA_018326385.1. Classification (NCBI taxonomy): domain Eukaryota; kingdom Viridiplantae; phylum Streptophyta; class Magnoliopsida; order Asterales; family Asteraceae; genus Flaveria; species Flaveria bidentis. Next base: position 35,010 of record BJCM01269079.1, read on the forward strand.
AAGAAGGGAAAACTACAACAACGTCAGAATCACCAGAACCAGAAACACCAGACTCTGCTTTGATGGTTTATTCATCAGAACCTCCTCAGGTAAGTACTACCGACTAACTTTTCGATAATCATGTTTCTTCTCATTGTAATAAATTTAGGGAAAGAATTGATTTGAAATTTCCTAGGCTATTCGATCATAATGATAGCTTAGTAAAGGACTTACAACTGTGCACAGAAGCTAATAGAGTTCTAAAACAAAATGAGCATAGTTACAAAGAAAAGATAGACCTTTTGAACAAACAGCTTAGGGAAACTGAAGTAGTAGCCTTTAACCAAGCTAATGACAATAGGTACTATCTTAACTCCCTAGAAGACACTAAGAAATAAAATGCAGTTTTAGAAGTAGAAGTTAATTCATTAAAGCAAAAACTGCATAGTTGGACAAGTTCATCTCACATTGTCCAACACTTAGTGAGAGAACGTAAAAATGGGGAGGGTTTGGGATATAAAGTGGTTCCACCACAACCTGATACCTTGATGGATACTAAAAGTAAACCAATCAATAATAATCCAATCAAGTATCATGTGGTGTCCACTCCTCTTGTAAGTGATCCAGATTCCATATGTAAATTAAATGAATCTGGAACTAAACAAAAGGAGGCCACGTCAAAGGAAAAAAGGTAAAATGCCTTGTGTTAATCTGGAAAAAGAGTTTGAAAAGGTTAATATAAAGTCTGGTTCAATTACAATCAAATCTGAACTTAAAAAGACCATTAATGTTAACCAATCACGTGTTTCATGTCAAAGTCCAGGTAAACAAAAGGCAAAGGATGTTAAAAATGTTAAAACAATTAAATTTGTTAAACAAGATAAAACATCTAAACAAGAAGAGTCAAAACCCAAATAGAATAACGTCACACGGGTGTCACACACGTCTCCACAAAAACAGTTAAATCATAAAGTCGAAAGCAGGTCATGCTACAACTTTGGAGAATATGGACACATTGCATCTAACTGTCCTTACTATCAGACACCTAGGAAGAAAGTTGAACTTCAAGAACCAAAACCTAATTCTTCTAAGAGGAACTCAATGACTCCACCTAGAAGATCTAGTGAACCTAAAGTTCAATCCGTTAGCCAGTCGTCTATTTATTACAAACAGGCCTTACACAAAGCTGGTTTATGGAAAGAAAAATCAACCTTAATGTTTGATAATAAGAACAAGAAGACAACTGAGCTTCCCTCACCCTCTAAAGGTCAATGGGTTGAATTTATGATGTGTGATGCCTTTAGGAAACCTAAGCCAGTAAAGGCTTGGGTCCCTAAACTGAACTAATGTTTTTAATTGAATGTGTAGGGTGTTCACCATAGTGTTGAAACCAAAACGTGGATCATTGATAGCGGAGCATCCAGGCACATGACTGGGAACAGGGCACTCTTATCAAACGTCAAACAAATAAAAGGAGGCCATGTTTCATTTACTGGAAACAAAGGAGGGTATATCACAGCTCAAGGGGAATTGGGAAATCAGAAAGTAAAGTTTGACAAGGTAAACTACGTACAACAACTTCAAAATAACTTACTTTCTATATCCCAAATTTGTGATAAAGGGTTTAAAGTAGTATTCGATAACAAGAAGTGCTATGTCCCGAAAAAGGACTATGTGATCCTGGGGGACCAAGTTTTAATGTTTGCCTCAAGATATAATGACCTTTATGTCTTGGATCTATCAAAGGCCTTCACAACGGATCATCAAGTTCAGTGCTTCTTGTCAAAGGCTACTGAGAAGGACTCCATCTCTTGGCATTGGAGAATGGGACATATTAATCCACGAAAGATGAATCAGTTGATCCAGAATGATCTAGTGAGAGGAGTTAACGTCAAAAACTTCCAACTTCCGGATTTCTATGTGGCATGCAAGAAAGGCAAAAAGACAAAGAAGTCTCATAAGGAAAAGAAAGTTCATTCCATCGAACTTCCTCTTGAACTTCTTCATATGGATATGTTTGGCCCAGTAAGTACAAGAAGCATTGTTGGCGACTTGTACTGCTATGTGGTTACCGATGACTGCTCAAGATTTTCTTGGGTAATGTTTCTAAAATCCAAATCAGAAACATTTGAGTCATTCAAGGAATTAGTAACAATACTGGAATCCCTATACAAGCTGAAGGTACAACAAGTACGCTTAGACAACGGAACCGAGTTCAAGAACCAATGGATGGAGGCTTACTGTAAGGAAAAGGGAATTGTGCACCAGTTCACCTCTTCCTACACACCTCAGATGAACGGCGTAGCTGAGAGAAAGAATCGCAGCTTGATAGAGATAGCACGGACAATGCTAGCAGACTCGAAACTGCCTATCCAATTCTGGAATGAGGCAGTGGCAAATGCATGTTACACGTTAAATCGAGTTCTGGTAGTTAAACGCCATGGCAAGACGTGTTACGAGTTACTACAACGACGTAAACCTAATCTAGAGTATCTCGAACCGTTTGGCACACCGTGCACCCTGCTGAAGAAGACTCAAGAGGGAATATTCAGCGAGAAGGCTGAAGAAGGTATCTTTCTAGGATACAACATACCGAATAAGAGAGCTTAAAACAACTTAATGGGTCAAGTAGAAGTGTGGTGTAACGTGGACGTTCAAAGATACACCACCCCACCTGCTAGAAAAGGACCCGCCTTCTTTTTCGACTATGATGGATTCTTCAAGTCCTTCAACATCCCTCTCTCCACCTCTGACGATGACTTGGCAACCAAAATGATGTTTGAGTTCTTAAACACACCATCACAAGACGTCACATCATCTGGTTCACATGGTGAATCGTCTAACTAGTCAGGGGGAGCACTCGAGGTAAGTGACTCCTCCTCTAACGAAGAAGCTGTGGAGGATGACCAGAACAATCACGAGGAACAGGTTCCCATTCCTGCAAGTCCACAAGCACCTGACATTGATGCTTCTATGTCATCAGAACCTCAAACTCCTACTGCCTCAGATACAGAACCAAACGTTCATAATCTTGGTTCTAAGGTAGTTGTTCCTACAACTCCTGGATCACGCCTAAATGTTTATCATCCTTTGGACAATGTCATTGGGGATGTCAGATCAGGAGTTTAGACTAGAAATCAGCTGTGTTCAGTTGATTATGCCTCGGTGATGGAAAAGGGATACTTTCATGACGGTGCTTATCGTTGTTTTGTGTCTCAGTTGGAGCCAAAATATGTTAGTGAAGCCCTAAATGACGAGCCATGTTTATCAAAGGTCATTAGCACCAAATGGGTCTTGAAATGCAAGAAAGATGACCAAGGCGTCATCATCAGGAACAAGGCTCGACTCGTAGTTCAAGGATTTCGACAAGTCGAGGGAATAGATTAAAATGAAGTGTTTGCACCCGTGGCAAGAATGGAAGCCATCCGTATCTTCATTGCCTATGCATCGTATATGAAGATTAATGTTTATCAACTGGATGTGAAGAGTACATTCCTTCATGGTGAAATCCGAGAGACAGTGTATGTCAGTCAACCCGAGGAATTTGAGGATCCATATCATTAGGACAGAGTTTACAAACTCGACAAGGCTTTATACGGGCTTCATCAAGCTCCCAGTGCCTGGTATGAGAAACTCTCGACTCACCTTGTGAAACATGGCTTTCGCAGAGGTGTTATTGATTGCACACTGTTTATCAAAGAAAAGGATGGTGACTTAGTGCTTGTTCAGATCAATGTTGATGACATAATCTTTGGGTCCAAGAATGAAGATTTATGTAAAGAGTTTGAAACAGTAATGAAGGCTGAGTTTAAAATGAGTGCTATGGGAGAGATGAAGTTCTTTCTCGGGTTACAGGTGGATCAGACACCAAAGGGGATATTTCTACATCAGACCAAGTATGTTAGATATATTCTCAATAGGTTTGACAAGGAGAATGCTTCCGCAACTGGGACTCCACTTGCTACAAACCATGATATAGCACCCGACAAGAATGGTGATCTGGTCGATGCCACCATGTATCGAGGAATGATTGAATCTCTCATGTACCTCACTACCTCAAGACCTGATATCATGTATGCGACATGTCTATGTTCAATATATCAGGCGAAACCAAAGGTTAACCATCTGATAGAGTAAAAAGGATTTTCTGTTATCTGAAGGGTACACCAACACTTGGGTTGTCGTATCCTCATGACAATGACTTTGAGCTTACGGCGTATAGTGACTCGGATTATGGTGGATGCAAGATGAACTACAAGTCTACATCAGCAAGATGTCAATTCTTTGGGAGGAGATTAGTGACCTGGCAGTGCAAGAAGCAGACCTCGGTTGCTTTGTCAACTTGCGAAGCCGAATACGTTGTTGCAGCAAGTTGTTGTTGGCAAATCATATGGATACAACAGCAAATGCGGGACTACGGTTTGCATTTCTCTTCTACTCTTTGTTGATAATTCTGCTGCAATTGCAGTAACTAAAAATCCGGTCCAACTTCCTAAGACCAAACACATCGGCATAAAATATCACTTTATACGTGACTGTTTTGAAAATAACCTAATCGATGTGGTTAAAATAAATACTGATTTTCAACGCGCTGACCTCTATACAAAGGCTTTTGATAAACCACGTTTATAATATTTGTTAGAGGTCAACGGCGTTAAAAAGAAAAGTGATGTAATTCCAGAAGATGACCATGTTTAGTCTCATGCATATAGTTCAATTTTTGTTTAAATTTTATTTCCTTTATTTATTTTATTTTATGTTTTAATTAACTGATGTTATTTCTTCGCCTATTAAAATCCTAAAAACGCAAATCGTTTATGGTTTTAGAATTTTAGGGGGAGAATAGGTTTAGTTAACAACATTAAAAAAACGAGGGAGGAGGAGAGGCTAGCTGATAGAAATCAGATCGTATTTGTGATACCGATTCAATAACTTTGGAAAATGATAGTACACAGGAACAAACTATTTGGGATTTTTAAAAGATTAAATTGAATTAGATGCGAAGTTCAAAGTATAAGTCTGTGTAGTCTAAGCAATATA